>JAODAL010023153.1:0-63268 GCA_025379985.1 Phyllomedusa bahiana
AATTTTTACAGAGTGAATGCCATAAAAGCGAAATCCTGGCGCAAGTATATTTTATTTCCCTTTTCACCACACTTAGAATTTTTTTTTCGGTTTCCCAGAACATTATATGGTACAGTCAATGGCACAAATAAAACATGAATCTTGTCCAGCAAACAACGAGCCCTTATATGTCAATGTAGGTTGTTATAGTTTTTGGAAGGTTAGGAGAAAAAAAATTGAAGAGTTATAATGATATGACCATGTGGCTAGAAGGGGTTAAGTTATGCCAACCGATTCGTTTTAGAAAAAATAGGATTTTCTATGGAACTCCTTTCACACAAATCCTACTTGTTCAATCTTTTCTAATTGTATGGTTATAAACTTGAAGATTTAACATGACAAATTAGGTCTGTAAAGTGCGAGATGTAGCTTTTGTGTTTTTTGCAGTTTCTCTGAGCATAGCATCGTCTGAATTTAGGGTCAATTTGCTGGGATGTCCACTAATAAGAATATTTTCAACTGTCTTGAATGTTTTCAACTTGTTAATAATGTTTCACACTGTAGAATAGTGGACTTCATTTTTTTGGGAAATGCCCTTATAACCCCTCCCAGATAGATATGTACGGAGCAATAATTGCTTCTCTAAGATCATTGCTTATGTTATTCCTCCTTGACATTGTGTTAACACACCAAAATATTCCAGACCAGAATTTACTTCTGATGGTTACACTTTCCGTGAAATATATTTACCTGACTTTAAGACCTTCTGAGGATCAGACGCCTTTTTATTTTGTACCAATATGTAAGACCATAGAATTCAAAAAGGGTATACTTTCTTTTTCTGATCACTGTACATCTACTGGCACACTAATTGAAAAAAATGTGTGCATATCCATCATATCTGTATATGTTTATTAAAGTTTTCATTCTAAAATGTGAGGCATTGCCATACAACCAACATCCATTTCTCATATCATGAGGCAACATAATAGGATAATAGGCAATAGTTTCAGAGTGGCCCTAGTAACTTATCTAGAACACATGATAGAGTGAAAGAATGGGCTCTTTTGTGGACACCAAACATGTTCTTTCATAAAATACCTTGGTCTATGATTCTGAATCAGTAAAGATCCTCCACCAAAAGTTTTAAACAATATGAAATGTGAAAAATCCTCATTCATCAGAAACTTTTATGGCATGTCAGATACTATAGTAATATATACTGCATTGAATGCAGAGAGCGCTACAAGAAATATGTAGGGTGCACAACAAGAACTCTCAGAAGACACATCACTGAACATAGTAATGATGCACAGAGGGGAGATATAGTGAATGTATCAAGAGCGTCAAGGCATTTCCATGATCAACACAGAGGTGATTTAATGCTTTGGTTTCTTTGGTATTGAACAGTTTAAAAAACCTATTAGAGGAGGAGATAGGAAAGCATTGTTGCACAAAAAAGAGGCATTTTGGATTTTGGAATTGCAAACCAGAATACCCAAAGGTCTTAATTACATATTAAATAAAGTACTATGTTTAGATACAGTACCATGTACTTACATGGACATATTAGGAGAGCTAAAAAGGTCTGGGAACACACCACTGAAAGGAAGATCTAGCGCATATGCAGAACTCCCAACTTCAGGGATTGTTGGGGAGACCTCGCTTGCACAATAAATTGCTGAATGATAGTTAGGGTATACTATATAATGCGCCTGGGCAAGATTACTCCCATAGAGGTCATAACATTGTACTACATACAGTGAAGGAAATAATTATTTGATCCCTTGCTGATTTTGTAAGTTTGCCCACTGACAAAGACATGAACAGTCTATAATTTTAAGGGTAGGTTAATTTTAACATTGAGAGATAGAAGAGCCAAAATAAAATCCAGTAAATCAGATTGTTCAAATTATATAAATTTATTTGTATTTTGCAGTGATGAATAAGTATTTGATCCCCTACCAACCATTAAGAGTTTGGTTCCTACAGACCAGTTAGATGCTCCATTCAACTCGTTACCTGCATTAAAGACAGCAGTCTTAGTCACCTTTATAAAGGACTCCTGTCCACAGACTCAATTAATCAGTCAGACTCTAACCTCTACAACATGGGCAAGACCACAGAGCTTTCTAAGGATATTAGGGACAAGATCATAGACCTGCACAAAGCTGGAATGGGTTACAAAACCATAAGTAAGACGCTGGGTGAGAACGAGACTACTTTTGGTGCAATAGTAAGAAAATGAAAGAAATATAAAATGACTGTCAATCGACATTGATCTGGGGCACCATGCAAAATCTCACCTCGTGGGGCATCCTTGATCATGAGGAAGATTAGAGATCAGCCTAAAACTACACGGGGGAAACTTGTTAATGATCTCAAGGCAGCTGGGACCACAGTCACCAAGAAAACCACTGGTAACACGTTACACCATAATGGTTTAAAATCCTGCAGTGCCCACAAGGTCCCCCTGCTCAAGAAGGCATATGTGCAGGTCCGTCTGAAGCTTGCCAATGAACACATGGATGATTCTGTGAGTGATTGGGAGAAGGTGCTGTGGTCAGATGAGACAAAAATTGAGCTCTTTGGCATTAACTCAACTTGCCATGTTTGGAGGAAAAGAAATGCTGCCTATGACCCAAAAAACACCATCCCCACTGTCAAGCATGGAGGTGGAAACATTATGGGTGACATGTATGAACGGGGCTGCGGAAGTTTTTTGGTGTACTTTGAGCCAAAAACAATGTATGAACAGGTGCAATCCAAACTTTGGTGCATTAGGTCCCTTTGTAATGCACCAAAGACAATTTTCAGTGCGCCAAAGAGTAGGGTTGTTCTGGGGGCGTGTCATACCACATTCATAGAAGTAGACAAATTTATTATTCTTTGATGCCAAATCTAGGTGCACAGCTGTTAGAACAGCCAGCCCAAGTTTAAGGTGGTCTGCCTGAGCCAGACTTGTTGTATTGACACTACAATGCGCCTGTATGTATGACCTGCAGAAGAACAGGTTCATACATTCCGGCACATTCTATACTACCTTAAAGCTATTTAGAACTTGCCTATCAGAGCCAATGTTCATACATGTCGCCCTATGTTTTGGGTTTGTTACTTTGCTAAGGGCACAGGACTACTTAACCACATCAAAGGAAGAATGGATGGAGCCATATACCGTAAAGTGACAACCTCCTTCCTTCCGTCAGGACATTAAAAATGGGTCGTGGCTGGGTCTTCCAGCAAGACAATGACCCAAAACATATAGCCAAGGCAACAAAGGAGTGGCTCAAAAAGAAGCACTTTAAGGTCATGGAGTAGCCTAGCCATTCTCCAGACCTTAATCCCATAGAAAACTTATGGAGAGAGTTAAAGCTCCAAGTTGCCAAGCGACAACCTCAAAATCTTAATGTTTTAGAGATCATCCGCAAAGAGGAGTGGACCAAAATTCCTCCTGACATTTGCGCAAACTTCATCAACTACAAAAAACATCTGACTGTTGTGCTTGCCTCCAAGTATTAAGTCTTGTTTGTCAGAGAGATCAAATACTTATTTCTCACTGCAATATGCAAACTAAATTTATATAATTTATGCAATGTAATTTTCTGGATTTTATTTTGGATATTCTATCTCTCAATCTTAAAATTAACCTATCCTTAAAATTATAGACTGTTCATGTCTTTGTCAGTGGGCAAACTGACACACTCAGCAAGGGATCAAATAATTATTTCCTTCACTGTATAGTCTTATTTCCTTCAGGGAACAAGCTCCTATATTTCCAAGTGGTATTGTGTATGCATCTTTCTAGAAGAGAGGGTTTAAATGCATCTAGGGTGTCACCAGTAGCATTAAAGCTTATCTGAAAACCCTCATATGGGAGCTCTCTGAAGTTTTCTGTCCTACTCCTTTTCTGGGGAGTCCACTTATCTCCTTTAAGAGTCATATACTGGCTACTACTTTTTTGACTGGTAAGATTTCCTAGCCACCATGGGAGCGTCATCCACCCTAGTACAGGGATGGCTACTGTGGTGTTTGATAAGTTAAGGCCACATGTATGAAAACTGTTTAGGTCTAAAACTCACTGTAACATATGGGCAAAAAAGTGAGTTTTAGACCTGAACAGTTTTCATACAAGTGGCCCTTAGTGTTCCTTGTCTCATTATTTGCCAATTTGTCTGAACAGTTTCCCCATCCCATTAACTCTTCCCATGATACAGGTATGGCAAAATATGGGAAACTTTCAGCTGATACAGGAGA
This sequence comes from Phyllomedusa bahiana, assembly GCA_025379985.1. NCBI lineage: Eukaryota > Metazoa > Chordata > Amphibia > Anura > Hylidae > Phyllomedusa > Phyllomedusa bahiana. Next base: position 4,234 of record JAODAL010023153.1, read on the forward strand.
GTGTGTACATAGCCAATAGTCAATAAGATTGGTTTCATTACTCAGTCCTTCCCCTGTTACTGTATGGTGTTTTAAGAACCTGTTCTCATAGCTGTTTTTTTGTATATAGGGAAGAGAATCCTTCGGTGGCAATAGGTGTCAAACATACAAAAAGAAAAAAACTTTTTCTCCTGCCTACTCCCTTGTTTGAGGAACAATCACAGGTTAGCAATGGCTAGAATGTATCCAATTTTTCCCTCCAGCTTTACTGAGGTGGCTGTAGTCAGCAACACTTGGTATTGAACCTCGTACTTAGCGTCAAGACTTCCTCTGACATGCTTTTTGGAAACCACACAATCTCCAGGTTGTAGTCTATGACTCCCTTGGTCAGCATCTGGATCTGGAATGGAAAACACTTTTTATACACTTGAGCTAGTCTAGCATATAGTACTGAGACATATTGAACCAGGTCACTATGAAGAAGTGGCAGTTGTTGAGGAAAATACAGGCCCCACCTTGGCACATTACCAAACAATATCTCATATGGTGAGACCTTAGTTTTCCTGTTAGGGGTGTACCTGACAGAGAACAATGCAAGTAGCAAGCCCTCTGTCCATGACTTTCCCGTCCCTTCCATGACTTTTCTGATTTTTAACTTGAGAGTGCCATTTAACCTTTCTACCTTCTCTCTACACTGAGGGTGATAAGGGTGTGGAAGGCCTGCTGTACCCCCAAACTGTTTAGTACTTCAGATATCACCTCACCTGTGAAATGTGTTTTTCTGTCTGATTCAATCACCTCAGGTACCCCATACTGACATATTACCTCAGACATCAATTTCTGTAGCCCTTACAGTGGCTTTCGCCAAGGGGTAGGCTTAAGGCCAACCTGAAAAGAGATTGGTACACACCAACACATACTCATATACCCCTACTTTTGGCAGCTGTATGTAATCAATCTGCACTCGCGGAAACGGATGGAGAGGCTTTACCAGGTGTTTCTGTGGGGCCTTTACATGTTTCCCTGGTGAGTGCATGTCATGCAGGACCATATAAACCTAGTCACTGCACCCGACACACCTGGTGCATACCACACTTTTGTGATAATGTGTATTATAGCTTGTTTTGACAAATGAGTCTGTCCATGTATGGCTTGTGCCATTAGGCAGGGGCGTTGCTAGGGTCCCAAAACATCCGGGGCCCGGGCCCTTTGTGTCGTTTGCTCAGTAGGGCGGGGTTCACACAGCATTTTTCACGCCCCATTGTGAACTGCGGCATGGATTTTTACAGAGAAAAAACTGTAGCCAGCGCATCCCTCTGATATTTATTCTCCCCAGAACAGGTAATCCTAGCTCTCAGTGAGCTATGAATTACCATAATTTCGACCCGTATGTCGGGAATATTGAAGCGCAATTACGCGCCGAACTACAGACCGACATTACGTGGTGTGAACATACACAGTGTATTTTTGGGGCATAACTGAGCTGTAATGTGCCCAAAGTGTGCCCCGTAAATACGGTAAAATCATAGCAGTGAGGGCTCTGGTTACTGGTTGTTTTCCCTGGCACAAAGAACCTAACATAGAGAAATGGAGTGCAGGTTTATAGTGGAAATGTGTTTTGGTAAAGTCTTGCTGTAGTGGAAAAAAAAAAAAAAAACAGAATGGTGAGGGGAATGGATGTGGAAACAAGGAATGTTAAATTTTGTTGAGAATATGGAAAAAATTTGCGACAATAAAACTATTAAAATTACATACATTACATAGCGATTGTTACATTCTTCGAATAGTGTAAACATGAATTTAAAGGAGTCCCGTATTGAGTGGGTGGGTTACAAATAAGTATGTCGGCAAAAATGAACCTATACAATGAATATAAATATACCAAATAAAACACTAAAAAAAGCGAATAGAATTCAAATCGGCAGTATATACTGGCACAAATAAATAAAAAATAGTAAATACAGTAGGCAACTCCATATTTGGGGGGGGCACAAAAAAAGCTAAATTATGTTTAAATATAACTCTGGGTTTTTTACGGTGTGTTCTGTTACAGTTTGTTTCTAAAATTTTTTTTTTTTTTTTTGTAAAATAAGATACTAGTGGGGAAGGGAGAAAGATGGATTTTCAAAGGGGTTTAAATTTTGGGTTTGGCAAAATTTAAGCCCTTTTCAAAACCCGGGTCGTAGCCAAAGGGATCCAAACTTTTTCTTTTTTCCTTTTAGGCTTGTACGATTTGGTAGTTTAAAAGATATAAAAGTCGACCGGATTAATCCCTTAAAAAATTTTTGAAGTCTCTCTGATGAATTTCAAACAATTTTGGGGGAGACACTATGTAGCATGCCCCCCCCTTTTCCCACACATGCTCTAGGCCCCATTAAGGGGGAGGGGCAAGGTCCGCGAGGGTTCTGCCAACGTTTTGGGAGTTTGCAAAATACATTCCTTTCCATAGATGACAAAGGAATTTTTTGGGCAGTTGGGGGTTCCCTGTTTAAATCGGATAATATTTTTTTTCGTGATATTGGAAAAATAAATATGGGAACTAGTGCTGATACGGAAAGCAAAAATAAGCAAAGGGAGGACCACACGGAAAACCTGCCGGGATTACCCCAATTTGTTTTTCCCGGGGGTTTCCTTCGGGTTTTTTAAACCCGGCGGGGGCTATTTTTTTTTTTGATATTAGGGGGTGCCTCCTATAGAAAAAATACCGGGTTTATTTAGGTAAAATTGGACCAAGGAAGGGTTTTTTTTTTTGGGAAAGTAAAAAAGCCCCCGGCCCAAAAAAAATTTCCGTATTGGGATCATGAAGAGTTGTATTGTGTGATGATTTAATTTTTTTATTTTTGAAGTGTTTTCTTCCTCTTTTTTTCTTTTTTTTTTCTAGGAAATCCTTTTTGCAAGAGTTTTAACTCCCCTTTTTTGGGCATTTGAAACCCGTATTTTCCAGGGAAATTTTTTTGTCTCTAAACCCTATTTTCGAGAACTTAAATTTTGGTGAGCACAATCGGAGTCCCGGTACAATTCTTCCTTTTTTTTTTGAATTGTACCGTTTTGGTATATTTACAGACCAAAGGGTTGTAAAATTTTTGCGCTTTTTGGAAATGAAAAAATAAAATTACTACCCCACAGATTTAAAGGGGAGTAGTGGTAGTAAATTTCCCCTTGTTTTATAGCAATATTTAAATCTAAAAATTTTCCAAATGGACTCGGTACTTGGGTTTTAAGGGTACAAAAGAAATACCTTTTGTATTATTATTCAAGTGATTTTTTAAAAAAAAGGGAAGAGTTTTAAAGGTCCTGGGGCCCCAAAAAATTGAGGGCATCTATAAAACCTCTTATATAGAGATATATGTTAAAAAAAATTTCCTTGGTTATAAATAAATTCTGTCTCATGGCCCCCCCTGAAATGTTCCCCCATATTTTGGGGGGGGGGGGGGGGAACCCCTAGTGCCCTGGCAGTGCCTCGTACCTGCCTATAGGTTTGGGACGTTGTGGTGAAAAAAAATTTTTTTTTTCCCAGGGATTAATTCAAGAACCCCTTTTCAGAAAATTTTTTTTTTTTGGGGGGGGTAAGGTGGGATCTGTATCTAATATGGGGCACTGGGTAAAACTTTATTCCGTTTCGATGTTGGGAAATTTGAAAAACAGTGGGAGATACATCTCTGTGATTTTTAAATATAGCAATATTGGGGGAAGTTCGGATAGGTGATGAATGACTGTCCCGGGGGGTTCCCCAAGTAGCTTGGGAAACGGGAAAAAAAGGGGGCAAAAAAAGATTTTTAAAAAGGGGGGTAACTGGGCTGGTGGAAAATTAAACCCTGAAAATAATGGGATGACCGGGGGGGGGGAGGGTGAGGTGGGTTTTTATTAATTTTTGGGAGAAAAGAAAAAAAAGATGGGTGGGTTTTTGAAAAGTGAATTAAAATTTTTTTCTTTTTTTTCAATTGACATATGTAGTGAGGGCATCAATTTTAAAAAAGTTTGAATTTTTGTTGTACTCCGGAAAAAGGGGCTGATTGGGCAAACTTCATAGTATGAAGTATCATTCAATATATTTCGGCTTCAAGTTGATACGCTGGGATAATCAAGAATTACTTTGCCCCCAATTCCCCCCGTTTTGCTGGTCTTTAAAACAATAGAGGGGTTTTTTTTCTTTAAAATTTTTCAATGCCCTTTGTTCTCCCTTTTTTTTTGATTTTTGAAGGGGTTTTGAACTGGGTAATGAGTTGTAATTCATCCGAAACAATTTTAAGGAAAGTTTTTAGGTAATGTCCCTGGGATTGAATGGGGTAAAAACTTGATTTCCCCCTTTTAATTTTTTTTTGGGGGGAGAATTGTTTTTCCGGGGTTTTTTAAACCCTAGGAAGTAAAACAAAGGGTCCTTTTCCAAAATTAGTTTCGGAAAGATGATGAAAAATCAATTAAAATCGAACGAATTAAGTTTTTGTTGGGTTGGGGGAGAAAAAGATAAAACCCTTGGATAGGACTTATATTCATGGTTATTGAGAGAATGTTGAGAGAGATAAAAGATCCCTAGTTTTTTGGGAGATCTAAAAATTTTTTTAGGAGTGGGGGAGGTTATTTTGGGGGCTTTGGGGGGTCCTTTTTTTTTTCCCGTGGGTTCCCCGCTTCCGGGAGCCCCTAAACTGTTTTTTTTTTTTTGGAACCCCGTTTTTTATTTTTTTTGGGAAATTTTTGGGGGGTGGAATTTTGGTTTTGGGGGCCCTTTTTTTAAAAAAAGAGGTTTTTTTTGTCCCTTTTCCCAAATTGATTTCAGTAAAAGGGGTCAATTTCAATGAGGGCTATAACTTTTTAAGTGTAGATTTAAAATTTGGGTAAATTGAGAAAGGGGGGGGTGGGGAGATCAGGATAATTAAATTTTCTGGGACATTTCATAATTCCTTTTTTATTTTTTAAAATTTTTCTCTAAAAAAAATTTTAAACCCTTTTTACTAGTGTCATCGTAGAGGAGGATTGGGGTTTTATTAAACGGTTTTGCCTTGGAAATTGTGAGGAAAGGGATCGTTTGTAATGAACTTGGTTTAAAGTTCTTCCCCAACTGAGACATTGTATTTTAAGAGATTTATTTATATCAAAAACTTGGTTTTAAACGGAAAGAGAGTTCAAATTCTATGATTTTCCCTTTTAAATATAAAACCCGAGTTTTTACAATTTGGGGGGACTGGGTTAGTCTCCCGGGGGTATGAAATTTCTAATAGGGGTACTTTTTCAGCCCTCTTTTTATGGTGATAGTAATTGCTTGAATCGATTATGGTTTCTTGCGATACAAGTACTGTGGATGTTAGTTATAGTTATCGGGAGAAGGAGAGTGGACGCTAGATATTAGTGTCAGAAGAGGGGGAGTGGTTTTATAACCTCTTTGAATCTAACCTTGTGTGGTGTCTATTTTGTGTTCCCTGGAAATAGCGTTCTTAGGTCTGGCTCCCATTTATGAAAATAATCTAAAGTGCGCACCCCTATGGTATGGTAGGCTGCTATTTTTTCTATTCCCCTTGTGGTATTTGGAATTGAAAAATGCAGATGGCTGTGTTAGGTTCGGTTTATCGGTTTTATCTATCTTTATATTCTCGAGATGGGGTCAGATCTTTCTGTCGCGTTGGGTTTTTCTATTGTATTTTTCATATGTTGTTTCTCTGTTTTGTCGCGAGTGAGTTTACCTTTTTTTCTAGAGAAAAGGTTGTTCTCATATTTCTTAATTTCGATAGTTACTCTATTATTTATTTTAGTGAAATCCTTATGGGTTTCAAATCTCTGTAGTGCTTCTAGGGTCTTGTTAATATCTAGTACAGCATAATCTATTAGTTTAGATCTTTTGTGGATCAACAGTTCTATCAATTGATATGAACAGTTTGTAAGTGTTGACTCCCAAGTATTGGGTTTAATTGGGTATCGGATATAAAAGTAGATGGTAGATCTAACTGTACACCTTTCGGAATAATAGACAACTTCTTGTACATATTCAGGAACATAATATCTAAATAATGTTGTGCTTCAAAGCATAGCTTTTTTTCCAGTGTTGTTAAAGTAGAGATAATAGGTTTGTGTGTCTCTTCAGAAAAGGGCACAGTACTTATCTCCATGTTGGTATTATTGGAGGTGTTGTCCAAATCTATGCAGTGCTTGTAAGAAGAATTATTTGTGAGTCAGTCGATTTCGATAGTAGTCCATGGTAATTAACTGGCAGCCTAACCCTCAAGATCGGAGAAGAGAGTAAGAGTTTGCCAGCAAAGCGCTCCGTACAGGACGTTTATGCAGGGAAAAGAAAAAAGAGTGGGGGGCACACTAGTGTTTATACTGTAACAATAGCGGTAATAGGTGGAAAGTGATGAATATTCTCACCTCTTTTGGTGTTGCGTTTACTAATGTAGAGGCACAACCTCATAAGCGCTTGCAGGGCTATTTGTATACCCATAGCCCGTATACAGCAGCGCTGGTTCTTGGAGCCCGTTCGGTGAACCGGTTGGAGAAGTTGCCAAGAGGAAAAACGGTAAAATACGGAAACGGGCTCGTGCAGTGAAAATAAAAAGCCCAGGATAAAGGCTTCAATTAAAAAGTTTTTTTTCTTAAAATTGCTACGGAAGTTACGATGCATAAATAAAACATATAAACAGACTAACGCGTTTCGCCGTGTTCTGTACCCGCGCTTCATCACAACTATACATTGTATGGAATAACACAGTATATATATCACTAACAATACTGTAAATTAGTTGTTTGCATTGCAGGGTGAGGGTGATGTGAATAGGACAGGTGATGCAAAAGATGCAAAGACAATGGCAAGACAGAAGGGGAGTGTTCACTCATAGGGTGCAGAAGGACCCAGAGGGGGGAAGGGTCGACAGACATGCAGATGAGCCGTAGCTGCGAAACAATATACTGACATTTGATGTTTGGCCAAGAGGAAACAATAAAATGTGCAGAACAAAATAAAATGAATGGTGTACTTTATTGAAAGGTAGCTATATAGGAGTGTAAAGAAAGTATGTGTTGGGAATAATTCACTTACTTGTTAAATGCGAGGTAGGACTGTAAAACAAAGATCAATGGGAGAGGGAGGCTACTTCTCTATGGGAGATAACATAGAGAATGGTAGTGCAGGTTTATAGTGGAAATGTGTTTGGTAATGTCTTGCTGTAGTGGGAAAAAAAAACAAAAAAACAAAAACTACAGAATGGTGAGGGGGATGGATGTGGAAACAAGAATGTTAAATTTTGTTGAGATTTGGAAAAAATTTTGCGATAATAAAAACTATTAAAAATTACATACATTACATAGCTGATGTTACATTCTTCGAATAGGTGTAAACATGGAATTTTAAAAGGGAGTCCCGTATTGAGTGGGTGGGTTACAAATAAGTATTCACAGTTCCAGTGTTGTGTAGCCAGCTCCCGCAAGAATAATGGGTGCACGGAAATCCGCTCAAGCTGCGGTAATGTTGAAATCTAATTGAAGAGGTTTCCCAGCACCTCTCAGGATGAATAGATAAAATCAAAAACCTTTGATTGTTGCAAATGGCATAAATGTGATGCAGCACACAAAAAGAACAGCAATGGTCAGCAAGTAGAGCCAAAAGACCAAAGAGTAAAAAAGTGAGAACTTACGCTAACGCGTTTCGGGCATGGGTACATGGTTGCCTTACTCATTTTCTTTTGTAGCTAAAACGAAGTTACGGATTCCATTAGAATTTCTAGATTTAAATATTGCTATAAACAAGGCAAATTTTCTTAACATACTCACCTTTAAATCTGTGGATAGTTAATTCATACATTCATTTCAAGAGCGCACATCACAGCCATGGCCTCTGTAATATATAATACGGACAATTCAAAAGAATAAGGAAGGATTTGATAAACGAGGACTCCGATTGTGCTCACCAAAAATTGAAGTTCTCGAAATTTAGGTTCAGAGGACAAAAAATACCCTGAGAAAACTACTGTCAACGCAAAAGAGAGTGTTAATACTCTTACATCAAAAGGATTGCTAGAAAAAAAGAAGAAAATGAGGAAGGAGGAACACTTCAAAAATAAAATTTCAATCATCTCACAATACAACTCTTCCAAGATCCACAATACGGAATGTTTTAGACCGACTTTGGCACATCCTAAAAAAGACCCTTTTCCTTGAGTTTCCACTTCTACCATAATAATCCGGTATTATCTATAGGAGAGAGCACTGCTAATATCAAAAACCTATAGCCCTAGCCAGGGTAAAAACCGACAGAAACCCCAGGATAACATTTGACTAATCAGGCAGTTCTCCGTGTGGCTCTCCCTTTGCTTTTGTTGCTCAGTGTCAGCACTAGTTCCCATATCATCTCCAATATCACGAAAAGATTATATCGATCAAACAGGAACTCAACTGCAAAGTTCCTTTGTCATCTATGTGATGGAATGTATCTGCAAACTCCAATCGTTGGCAGAAATCGCTTACCTCCTGCTCCTCCGCCTTAATGGCAATAGCAGCTGTGTGAATAAGAGGGGACATGCTACATAGTGTCTCCCGACATTGTAATGAACATCATCAGAGAGAACTTCACAGTTTTAAGTATTACTCCGGTCGACTTCTTATCTTTTGATTGAAACTACAAATCGCCTACAAGCTATAACGAAAAGAGAACTGTTCTGATTATAGGCTAAGACATTGTTTCCGTAAGGTCTTAATGATGCCACTGAATTAATCATTAGAAAATCCATTTTTTCCTTCCCCACTAGTTCTTAATTTTACAAAAAAAATAAAAAATTTTTTTAGAAACAAAACATGTAACACGAACACCACCGTAACGACTAGAGTTACATGTTAAAACATTTATCTAGCTTTTATTTGTGCCTCCCAAATATATGGTGTTGCCTACTGTATTTTATATTTTTTTTTATTTGTGCCGAGTATATACTGCGATTTGAATTCTATTCGCTTTTTTTAGTGTTTTATTTGGTATATTTATATTCATTGTGTAGGTAGGGGGTTTTTTTTTTTTTTTTTTCATTTTTGCGACATACTTATTTGTAACCACCCACTCAATACGGGAATCTTTAAATTATGTTTACCACTATTCGAAGAATGTAACAATCGCTATGTAATGTATGTAATTTTAATAGTTTTATAGTTTCGCAAATTTTTTTCATATTCTCAACAAAATTTAACAATCCTTGTTGTCACATCAATTCCCTCTCCATTCTTGTTGTTTTTTTTGTTTTTTGGTTTTTTTTTCCCACTAGCAAGACTTTACCAAAACAATTTCGACTATAAGGCCGTGTTCACACGGCTTTTTCCCGACGGATTTGTGAGCCCGTTATTGAGCTCACAAAATCCGCCGTGGAATAAAGGGCGGGAAGGTGGGCGGGGCCAGTGCGCGGCGGGGCGCCGCTCCCTGGCCCCATAGACAATGATTATCTACGGCGCGTTACGCGACGTAAATAATGGCATGTCACTTTCTCCCCCACGGCGGATTCGCTGAGCGGGGAGGGAGCAACGGAATCCCTCTGATCTCTATTAGACGAGCAGTGGATTACCGTACTTGTTGCCGCGATTGGCGCGTACTGCAGCGCAAAATCCGGCGCGCAGTAGGCGCCATCCGTGGCAGAATAAAGCCGTGTGGTACGAGCCTTACACCTGCACTCCATTTTCCTCTATGTTTTTGTCCCTAGAGAAGTAGCTCCCTCTTCCCATTGATCTTTGTTACAGTCTACCTCGCATCTAACAAGTAGTGTGATTTATTCCCTCACTTTCACTTTCTTTACACTCCTATATAGCTACCCCGTTTCCAATAAAGTACTACCATTCATTTTATTTTGTTACTGCACATGTTTATTGTTTCTTGGATACATCAAATGTCAGTTATTGTTTGCAGCTACGGCTCATCTGCTTGTCTTTTCGACCTTCCTCTGTTCTTCTGCACCCTTTTGATTGACACTTCGTGTCTTCCAATTGTCTTTGCATCTTTGCATCACTTGTCTTTCACATCACTCACCTGCAATGCATATACAAAACCTAATTACAGTATTGTTAGTGTTATATATACTGTGTTTATTCCTACAATGTATAGTTGTGATGAAGGCGCGGCGTAAACCGCGCGAAACGCGTTAAGTTCTGTTTATATAGTTTTTAAATTTGTGCATCGCGTAAACTCGTAGCAATTTTAGGAATAAAAAACTTTTTAATTGAAGCCTTTATTCCTGGGCTTTTTTTTATTTTCCACTGCCGTGCGCCGGTCGTTTTTTCCTTTTCCTCTTGATAGTTCTCTATGAGAGCTATGAATTACCATAATTCTGGGGCACATGTTGGCGGTATTGATGTGCAAATACGCCGCAAAATGTATCCTGCAGTTACGCCGTTACGCCGTGCGAACATACCGTTAGCCTGGCTGCAGCAGCTAATAACATACGCAACCCTGACAAATGACAGGTATAAAAAAAATCTATTCAAATATAATATATAATCAGGTTGTAGTTTACATGTGTAAGGGATACACAGGCAGGATTATGTTGTTGTTGAGGCGATATTGTGGATATATGTGTACATAAACATTTGCATACATACACATATAAACATACACACACATGTATAGACATACACACACAATGTAATAGACTTACACACACATCACATATGATATACATTGGCACAGAATATAATATTAGTTTTTCACATTATATTGTTTCACAATTATACTATCTAGCATTGGTTCTACAGTGAGGCTCTCATCACTTGAGCCTTCATGGTATGGGCCCCCTGTCGAAGCTTTGTTGATCCATAATGAAATCATGATTTTGCAGTGGTGTGGGCCAGGGAGCATGGCAGGGGGCGGACCCGAGCACAAAGGGGGGGGGCCCGAGCACTAGCTGTGTGAGGCTGAACTTTGATTTGTGCTGGCGGGCTGGGGAAAAGGTCAGGAACTTCAGTGAGTGAGCACCCGGCCCCCCTCCAAAGCCCCCAACCCCGGGCAGTCTCCCCCCCCCCCGCGGGCTTTTACTTACAACCCTGAGCTGTATGTGGTAGGGGACACACATACAGCTAAACAGTTGTCACCCTTGCAGGCACAAAGCAGTCCCGATTTGGGGTTTTTGGGGCAAGGCGGGTTTTATTCGGGCTTGTGCCCCAAACAAACCTGTCTGCGATCCCCCTGCCATTGGTGATACATTGCCTAGGTAACACGTTCGATTCCTACATTTGCAGTCCATGAAGAGTAGTTGTGCCCCTGCTTAGCCCAGGCCTCTCTTTCTTTGTATTGTTTGATGCTGAAAGTCTTTTGCCTCGGCCCCCGGGGTACTGCAAACCAATATGGATTCTTTTTTTGTCTTCATTGTCACTTCCCATGGTGCTTGGTGTTCCTTTGTGGCTGCTTTTCGGTTGCTTTTCCCTTGTGTTCGTGTTTGATCTGCAGTGTGCGCTTTAACTTTGGCGATTGCAGCTTTGGAGGGGAGCAGCAGGGCTTTCATCAGCCGGTTTATAGATTCACTATTTTTAATGGCTTTACCTGCGGAAGTAAGGAAACTTCAAGCCTTTCTGAAATGACCAAAATCATGGGCTACTCTGAAGGCTTTACCTTGAGCCCTGTTGACGTTATGTTTTACCTTCTCCATGGCTCACCCCGAGAGCGTCGTACCCCCTTTTTTGTCATGCATGAGGGGAAGTGACTTGCCTTTTTTCTTGTTTTGGGTTCTGATCCTTCACAGGCTTTGTGAATATTACAAAAAAACTGTGTTTCTGTTTATCAGAGAGACCGTCATGATCAAGAACACATCAGGGTGTTGTTCCAAATATTGATATAAGTTGTGTACCCCCTTTCCCTCACTACTTCCCCTTCCTCCCCCCCTTTTGAATCGCAAATCGAGGGTAAAAGAGTGGCAAGGTTTCAATGTACGATTGGAAAGAAACATTTGTTGGATGGGGAGGTACATTGCAGCCCAACTGGCAGGAAGGATAGATGTTTGGGTTGTACTTGAAAAGGGGATTCCAATGTCTTTAAGGGGGGTGTAGATAGTAAAGGGTATCCAAAAAATGATTTCAGAGGTTTTCAAGCATTGGTGTTACTGCGGCCACTGCTCATACACAGGAAGGGGAACCTCTGTCCACAGGGTCAAGTCAGGATAAGTAATAGGCCACTGGTCTAAGGTGGGATCCATGTGCCTGAGTCAGGACTGCATTAGCATGGCCTGCAAGCTCCATGGAGTGGAGTCTATGGGGGGGTGTAAAACTGGAAAAGGCCCAATGCAGGAGATGTCATGATCATCAGTTTGAGAGTGTAAAAATTATCCACTGTCTCAGGGGTGAGAGAAAAAAGGAGCAAAGCATAAACAATTACATAAGGCCTGAATTTGGGCGGATGCATTACTTAGCCATTACTAGAAAGGTACAAAGCTGTCTTGCCCCTTTTGGAATCTGAAGGGATTGAATCACCTGAACACAATTAGGTGTTAGGTGACAAGTGCTGGGCCCAAGGCTATGTCCGAGAAATATGACCTTTTGTTGACAGAATTGGAGTTTGTGTCATGCCACCTTGCAACCTTCCTCTACAAGAAAGGTTAAGAGGGAGATAGTGGCCTGCTGGCAGGTAGATTCAGTGGGGGCTGCTAAGAGTAGATCAACTAGATACGAGACATATGCAACCTATGCCTGGCACTCCAGGTGAACGAAGCAATGAACATCCGGATCCAGGAGATATGTTGAGTGCAATGAGATATGTTTATTGTAGAAAACTCACATGAGTGCAGCAGTACAAAATGGCTAAAAGTAGCGAACCCCGCTAACGTGTTTAATGAGACTGCTCTTGTCACAGCAAAAAAAATGGAAAAAATTTTTAAGAGGTTTAAAAACAATAAAAGCCCAAAGAAAAATTCAATGGTTTACTCACTTCCCATAAACCACCTTCGAATTTTTAAAAGGGGAGGACAATTTTACAGAGAACATGTGAAAAAAGGTTACTAGTAAATATGTAACAAAGTCTATAATTCAAACCTTTGGACCCAGTAACCAATTTTAAAAACCAATATGCTTCCCCCGAATTTAATTTTCGTGCCCCAAACCACCCCCTAAGGTTTTTACCTGTTCTTTTGCATAAAAATATGTACTTTTATGTATTCGCAAAATGTTTTGCCCCCTCCCAATTTGTGCATGATACTTTTAATGCTATGGAGATTTGGTTTATTCTCGTTTTTAATTTTTTTGTACTTCCAATATATTTTTTATTGCACTCTGTGCTTCTTTAGGGTTAAATTCATGTGATATCACAGTTGTAAAATGATTCTTTAGTTTACTTGTATTTTTAAAAAAACCATAGTTTTTTTACCTGTTGCCAAGTTACATCGAACACCTCCCCAGGGTAAAGCCTTTTAAAGATGCCCCGTGGTGTTTTGAGTTTTTTTGGGATAAAAGGCGCTAGAGGAAATTAGTACTTTTTCTTTCCCCTTCTGGTACACGTTAACCCCCCTTTTTAATAAATTCGAAAGAATAGGATCTTGACGCAAGATATTAAGGTTTCTATAGAACAAACGTTTAATGTCCCTGAAGTCTGCACTGTATTTAGTGAAAAAAACCAAACTACCTTCTATATTTTGTTTCTGGAAATTAAGATTATTAACAAGAAGCTGTTTTTGAGATTTTGTTTTTATTCTATTTTTCGCTATATTTAATCGTTAACTATAGTAGCCTCTTTGCAACAACCTTTGATCCACGATATTTTCTGCTTCCTCATAATGTTCTTAGCGTGTACACATACGCTTGGCCCTAACATACTCGCCTTAAGGAATGGCTGCAACAGTATGTGGAGAATGGCAGCTATTAGCTTGTAATATCGAATTGCCTGAACCTGGTTTTCTATACAATGAAGTTATCTAGATCACCTTTAAGATGTATATCGAGAAATGGGATATCTGTTTTATTCCAATGACCCGTGGATTGGAGATTACAATGGTTGTTATTAATGTATTCCTTAAAGTGCTGGATGAGCGCTACATCGCGACCCCATATAATCAGGATGTAGCGCCCATACCACAGAATGCAGTCTGAGAACGAATTATTACAACTAGAAATGACATGGTGCTCCCACCATGCCATATATATGTTCGCCAGAGACGGGGATGAAGTGGCGCCCATAGGAGCACCCAAAAGCTGTAGGTAATAACAATCCTGAAATTTAAAATAATTAAATAATTGTGCTTTACTCAGGTACTCAGTAGATATGACAATGAACTCCTGAAGTCCCTGGTCATACGTACTAAAATGCTGAAGATAGAATGTAACTGCCTCCATGGTAAGATCATGAGGCAGACTAGAATAAAGACTAGTAACATCACAGCTGATCCCTGTATAGCTATCATTCCAAGGCTTGTCTGACATAATCTGTAATACAGCTTTTGTATCTTTGAGATAACCCGGAATTTTATGGACCAAAGGTTGCAAATAACCATCCAACCATGTACAGAGTCTTTCACATAGTGATTCCTTGCCCGAAATGATAGGCCTTAAACCAGGCGGGAATATATTTTTGTGTACCTTAGGTACCCCATAAAAAATAGGTACAACGGGATCTTTAACCAAAAAATAAGCTTTTTGTTTCTCATTAATAGCCCCCAATGCAATGCCCTCAACAAGCAACTTCTCCAATTTACTCTGAAAACTTTTTTTAGGGTCATCTTTTAGTTTTCGATACGTTTTGGTGTCATCAAGAATGTTTTTTACCTGTCTGACGTATAGATCGTGATCCAATACCACCGTTGCCCCACCCTTGTCGGCTTTTTTATAATTAAATTCTCATTATTTTTCAGCTCCTGTAATGCTTTAATCTGGCTATAGGTGAGGTTATGGTGGTATTTAGACCTACCCTTAGAACCACTGATGCTATTTTTTTTGAAGGGCCATTAAATCCCTCTCCATAGTGTTCTGAAAGGCATTCAATGCTGGAACTCTCGCCTTTAATGGGTAAAATTCTGGGTTGGGCATATGTTCAACCTGGTATTGATCATAAGTATCCTCATCTAGAGGCATTTAAGCCTCTTTTTGTAGTTCCTGTAAATCTTTTAAGGCCAGTTGTTCCTGAAAATTTAGACCTGAAAATTCATTATGCATATTCTGATCAGTCCCTATTTTTTCCTCATTTATTAAATCATTTATATGAAAATATTTTTTGACTGTCAGTAATCTTACAAATTTGTTGAGATCATCAACATACTGAAGAAGGAAGGTTTCTGATGGAGGAGACCAGCCAATCACTATAGACTGCAAGGCTTGAGAGTACTGGGTAAAGATGTTTTGGGCCCCTTGAGGAAACCGGGCCCAAGTGTACTGGTGTGTTTGAAAGGTAAAAGCAGAAAGGGGAATGGACTCTGGGTGCAGGGGTACACTGAAATAGGAATAGCGAGGTCAATTACAGAAAAACATGTAGCAGTTGGCACTATCTGAGACAACAATGTGTGGAGATTGGGTAGAACATGGGTTAATGCTACAATTATGGCATTGATGGCTTGTAAAGCATGAACCAACTGATAGGTGGCAGGCTGACCAGGAAAGGACTTCTTCTTTACTGGAAACAGAGGCACGTTTGACCATAAGATGATGATCAATTGGCAAGCAAAGGGTCCAGGTTTCAGGAGTGGGTTTGGGAACGTTGTTATTAAACTCATTGCCTCTTGAGGTGTCCAAGGACACTAGTCAGAAATAGCTCTGTCGTATTCTGTTGATAAGCTAGAGGCTTGGATAGGCTTGAAGATGCTCGGCTGAGACACAGCAGGATAGGGCACCAGCTAAGTTTTATTGAGGACGGGATATATTCCTCCTCCTCCTCCAGGTTTTGGTGCACCACAGTTGAAACAGGTATCTCTCCACTCTGAACTTTGCTGGCCACACCTGGGGCAGATTCATCCAGCCGGACTGGATTCTGCCACCAAGATAGCAGACATGGCAGTAGTGTAGTGGGTTTCTTACCAGCTGCCAATCCTTCACTTTCTAAATCTTCTGCCGCATGACACCATTTTTCCACATGCTCATCTAACTCATGATCCTTCAACAAACCTCTAAATTCCCTCTGCAGTTTCCTCCACTTTTTAGAATCCATCCATTGTCCCTACCATCCTTGTATCTTCTATATCACTTTCTCAATCCCTCTTGTCCACTCTGCTCTTGCTCCATCTGACACTACTTGCTTTGCCTTCTTAAAATCCAAATTTTTGGTTAGTTGGTTACCCATATTCTTATGCTCCTTGTTATAACTTCAATTTCCCCTCCTGTATTCCTCTAAATAGGGCTTTTAGTAGGATTTTAGGTTTGGAGCCTTTTCCCCTCCAAATGGACTTCCGCACTTACGTTCCAAGGATATCCGGTTTGGAGTATATTTACTTTGGAGGTGCAAGAGAAGCCCAGATCCCCTCTTCAACGTTCATTGCATATTCCGCAGAGCACAAAACTATTCCCAGAGCACAAAAATACAGAAAACTGCACATCCAAAAACTGCAACAAAGGTATCGATAGGAGACATAATTTACCATAGTTCTTCTGTACTAAATATAGCGTGGCACTTACAGGCAAGGACCTATATGACACCCACGCTGTGGAACATGTAGAGGAAAATCAGGGAGGAAAGAGGCTAAGTAAGATAAGCTTCTTACCTGCAACGTTGACTTTTCGGCCACATCTGTCCTTCCAATATCCTTACACAGCAAGTCGGGGCAAAGTTATCTCCTTCACCCATGTAGTAGCCACGCCCACCCAGGGACGCCAATTTGTTAAGGTCATCTGCCTTTAAGATAATACTATGGTAGTCTAAATTGAAAAGGTTATTTGTTATATCAGGATATAGAGAGTAAAGTGACAACAGAACTCTGAGAGAGCTGGAATCAGAATGCCCCCTTTATTAAAGGCAAAGCTCACACATTTAAGGACAAAACATTGACAAGTTTCCCAGTAGTATTCATCATTGTTATCAGAATCCTTCAACATGAGTTGTATCCATCCTCAGCATATTTTGAAGGTATCTCTTCATATCTGACCATGAGTTTGAAGCTTGCAAAAGAACAGACAATTGTTCTCGAGCTGTGTGAAGGCCTTTTAGTAAGTTGTAAGCTGACAATTATAGATGAAGCAAACATAAAATGGCTGAAGCATTGATACATACAGGGATGCTGACATTTCTCTTCTATCTAATCCCTATCGGGTACATATTAGTACTGCAATCTTTGCATTAAAGAAATTTTACCAAGACTTTTCCCTAACACCTCCCACTGTGTTTAGATAAAAAATAACCCATACTTATCTCTTTCATCACCACTGTTTAGCACTGTGAGAAATCCCATGTTCCCCAGTCCCTCTCTTATAGCATCATATTCACCCATTACATGGTGCTCCAGCCAATCACTGTCCTCTGTATTCACATACTATAGAGTATCTCACAATAGTGAGTACACCTCTCACATATTTGTCAGTATTGTACTTAGAGATGGGCGAATTCGTTTAGAATTTCAGGAAAACTTCGGTTCGGAACGAAGTCGGAGTTTTGGGGGACTTCGGGTGAACGAAGTGTGCTTTTGATTGATAAAATGGCTGCGAGCACATGGCGTTACATGGGGCAAAGCACTCTGAGAGGAAGAAGGGCATAGGCTGCATGACATGTGCAGCGATGAAGCCAATCAGAGACGGGCGGGATTCTGTGACGTCACCGCACTATATAAGTCCGGGCGCGACGCTGGGAGCTCACACTCCTCTCACTGTACTGATCAGGGAAGGTGCTGCCGTGGCTGATTGTGATAGCTCTCACTGAAGAACTGATTTTTATATAGCGATTTTTGTGGGGTGTCTCAGCTTGTCTCAGAGACTGTTCTCTTAATGTTCTATTTCTGATTTTTTGGGGTATTGGATCTGAAATCCAGTGTGCGTCCACTGCAGCTGCATATACATTCAATATCCAATTGGGATCTAAGCCAGTTCCTGTTGTATTCATTTAAAGAAATAGCGTTTTTACAATACAAATACCACTTCATTTTTGGCTGCTCAATTCTATTGCGCAATTTACATCCAGGGGTTAATTAAGCGTTGTTTTGCTGGTGTGCTGACCCCAAGAAACCGTCATTTTCAACGCCAAAATATATACATTTTTCCTGTAGCATAATTCACAAGCGAAGGTTAATTACAATTTTATCTCTGGTTGTGTGGCGTAGAAAACACGCAATTGTAACACGCTACAAAGCTACTAGTTTGTGGTGGCCCAATTGTTTGCCGCAATTTACATCCAGGGGTTAATTAAGCGTTGTTCTGCAGTTGTACTCAGTAAAAGAAACTTTGTTTTTCACCGCCACAGAAGAAATTCTGTAGCATAATTCATATCCGAAGGTTAATTAAGCCTGTTTGTGCTTTTATATTCAATAAAATACACATAGTTTTTAAACGGCACATACAAGTCAATTTTTCCTGCCCATTTGTGGAGTGCAATTTATATCCAAGAGTTACCCAAGCTTCTTAGTGGGTTCATTTGGCGTCAAATAAAGGGGGTGTATTTATCATATACAGATATCTTCATCAAACAGTGTCTGTACATTTTAGAACAAACAGTATGTCAGACAGAGAGGTGGCAGGCTCTTCACCTGCGAGTGGCAGAGGCACAAACATTCCAGGCCCAGGTCGCAGCACAGCAAGGGGACATCGCAGCAGGGATCACTCGGTGAGGCCACAACTGCCGCTGTCATCTAGCGGCCGTGTGTTGACCAGCAACCCAAGGGTTCTTGATTGGTTGACTAGGTCATCCACTTCCTCCCAGATGACATCTGACAACCCCAGCCAAGAGTCGTGGGATCGTCAGACACAACCCTTAGTTGGCATGGCCCGGGAGCGGGTCAGCGGCCCTCACCTGTCCTCAACCCGCCTCTGTCCCATCCGGTTCCCTCAGCCAGAGATCTACTATGTGGTCTGGGCTCAGCGCCACTCTATAGCGAGGATGAACAATTTGAGGAGGGCAGTCAGCAGCTACTTGGCAGCGAAGAAATGGGGCCAATATCCCCTGCTTCTTGCAGTAGGCGGCAAAGTATAGATGTTGAGAGTGGCATGGGAGGTCATGTTGTGAGGGGTCAGCCTCTGCATACCAAGATCGGTGATGAGGACAGCAGTGACGATGAAACACAAATAGATGATGATGTAGCCGACCGCACTTGGGAGCCGGGTGAGGCAAGGGCTTCATCATCGTCAGGAGAAGAGGGCGTCAGCTTGCGTGACAGGCAGCGGCGCAGCCAGCAAGTGGGTCGTGTGGCCGTGAGTCAGCAGGATAGCAGCAGTGTGAGGTCGGGAGCCAAGCGGCCACAGGGTAAAAAAACCCGCTTCGCAGGTCCAAGAAAGTAGCGGCACAGGGGCTCAGCGAGGCAGCGGTGGCAGTAGTCACTCAGTGCGGAGCGTTGGCGGTAAAATCCGATACTCGGCGGTGTGGCAGTTCTTTGCTAAGACACCGGAGGAGCCGAATATGGGTATATGTAGAATCTGTAAGCAGAAAGTGAAGCGTGGCCAGGGAGCTAACGTTGGCACCACGGCCCTGCGTCAACACATGCAGCGTCACCATCCGGTGGCCTGGGAGAAACGTGGCTCAGATGTGGTGGTCCATCCTGCCACCGCAGCAACAGCAGCAGCAGCGCCCAGTGGCACGCATGCCATTGCAGCCAGTCAAGGCTCCACCACCTCTGCAGAAGGGAGCTGTTTCTCTTTGACATCATCTCCCCGGGCCAGATGCTCCTGCTCCTCTACTCATGGCGCCAGCAGTCTTTCTGCGAGGCAATTGCAAAGAGACAACAGTATGTGTCCAACATCCTAAGGTGCAGCAGCTGACCGTGCTCCTGTCCAAGTTGTTGGTACTGCAGTCCCTCCCTTTCCAAATGGTGGACTCTGCACCATTCAGAGAAATGGCTTGTGCCGAGCCGAGATGGAGAGTTCCAAGCCGTAATTTCTTTTCCAAAAAGGCAGTACCAGCACTTCATAAATATGTAGAACAGAAGGTGGGCCAGTCCTTAAGCTTATCGGTTTGTTCCAAGGTGCACGGCAGCGTGGACATCTGGAGCTGTAACTGCGGTCAGGGCCAGTACATGTCCTTTACGGCCCACTGGGTGAATGTGCTTCCGGCCCAGGCACACCAACAACTTGGACAGTAGATGCCGCTTTCTCCTCCACGTTGTCAAACTGCGTCTCCTGCGCCAATGTCCGCCTCCTCCTCCTCCACCACCACCACCATCTCAGCCTCCACAAGTACTGCCCCATCATACCACATGTGTAGGGCACAGCGGTGTCACGCAGTTCTACACCTGGCTTGCCTCGGCGAACGAAGTCACACAGGGGAGGAACTGCTCCGCGTCATGCAGCAAGAAATCGATGTGTGGCTTTCTCCGCGCCAACTGCAAATCGGAACCATGGTGACGGACAATGGGAGGTCCGCGCTGCACCGAGGAGGGATGGTCCATGCGCCCTGCATGGCGCACGTGTTCAATCTGGTTGTGAAAAGGTTCCTGAAGTCTTCCATTGATCTTCAGAACATTCTGAAAATGGCCAGGAAACTGTGCATGCACTTTATCCATTCATACAAAGCCAGGAACACCCTCCTCGAGTTGCAGCGGAAGAACGGCCTCCCCCAACACACTCTGATATGCGATGTTTCCACCCGTTGGAATTCCAGCCTGCACATGTTGGACCGACTGTATGAACAGAGAAAGGCCATTGGCGATTTTTTGATGATCCAGGCAGACAGAAGTACTCCCCTGTGTAACTTTGATGTCAGCCAGTGGCAGCTCATGCGTGACACCTGCCGTTTGTTGAGGCCATTCGAGGAGGCGACGTTATTTGTCAGTCGCCAGGACTACGGGATGAATAACGTCATTCCACTGCTTCATGTCCTGGAACAGATGCTGAAAAATCTGTCTGGGCAGGGGACTGGAGACGTGGCGCCTACATCTCGTGGCCACATGAGTCCGGTGGGGACTGAAATTGAGGAGGAGGAGGAGGAGGACATTGGAGCAGAAGCATTGTCTGGTGAAATGAGTGGATTTTCTACCCAGGTGACAAGAGAGGAGGAGCAGCTGGAGGAGGTGGATGGAGATGAGGAAGACGAGGCAGATGACCCCCAAGCACCGTGGCAGTATACAGTGGAAATGGAGGCAGGGAGCCCCTCGGAGTCACTTGTGCAGATTGCCCGCAGCATGCTTATTTGCAGGCCCGCCATACGGGGGGTACAGGGGGTACTCCCGTATGGGGCCTGGAGAGATAAGGGGGCCCGCTTCAAGCAGGCCCCCTTATCTCACATAGAACAGTAGAGCGCGGCGCATCCGAGCGCCATGCTCTACACGGGGCCCGTTGGTGGCTGGTGAGCGTCGGCGCTGGGACAGCGGCGCCAGGAGGGGCCCGTGCTCCGCCTCCAGGGCCCGCTCCGCCTCCGCCACGGCGCCTTCTGCTAAATATAGCAGTGTAAGGCCGTGTAAGGGATCTTGTACTTACAATCCTGCGCGCGCTGTAGCCGGACTCCGGAGCCGGGCCCTCCTCCTCTGTGGGCGGGATGCGGAATAATTTGAATCCGTGAGGCCCCGCCCCTAGGGGGTAGAGCCTCACTGATTCAAATTATTCCGCATCCCGCCGCTGGGCACATAGCGACGGAGACAGAGACAGAGGAGGAGGGCCCGGCTCCGGCTACAGCGCGCGCAGGATTGTAAGTACAAGATCCCTGGAGCGCAGCTGTGCCGGCACCAGCGGGAGCCGGGACCTCCTCTCCTGCGCCTGCTGACTTAATTGTGGGGTCCTGGAGGGCCCCCCCATCGCCCACGCCACCCATCACTGTGGGGGGCCCCTCCTTTGCTAACTTTGCCCACCTACTAGCCCAGGCATTACTGTGGGGGGCCATCTCCCCCCGGGCTGTATTTGTGGCACTCTTCGCCCCCCCCACTGGCTGTATTTGTGATGCCCCCCTCCCCCTGGGTGCATGTGAGGTGGGGGGCCCTCTCCCCCCCCCCGGCTGTATGTGTGGTGGGGGGCCCCCTTCTTCCCTGGCTTTGCCCTCTTACTGTGCTTGTGGGAGGGCCCTCTCAAGCCCCCACACAGCCCGGGGGGTAGAAGGTGGCCCTCTCAAGCCCCCACACGGCCCAGGGGGGGGAAGGGGCCCTCTCAAGCCTCCACACGGCTCCTCGGGGGCTGTGTGTGGGCCCTCTCTCACTCACATACACGGCCAGGGGAGAGGAGGGGAAACTCTGTCACTCACAAACACCCACACGGCCAGGGGAGAGGAGGGGGTCCTCTCTCTCACACACAAACACACACATGCACGCAGGCATCCTCAAACTGCGGCCCTCCAGCTGTTGGGAAACTACAACTCCCATCTTGCCCACTGTTATAGATTATACAAATGCATGATGGAAGTTGTAGTTTCCCAACAGCTGAAGGGCCGCAGTTTGAAGATGCCTGCGAGGTGGACTCAAAGTGAATATAAAAAAAAAATGTAAAAGTGTAAAACAAAAAGAAATAAGTATTAGGGTATCTTCACATGGCATCTTGCATCCGTGTGAACATCCGCTTTTCTGATGCGTCTCTGGGTGCATCAGAACGGACCCAGAGACGGATTTAACAATTAGCAGTGAGTTTATCACTGCCGGCAATGACAGACACTCAGCGGCGTTCACATGAGAGATCGCAGCTGCGTGTTTCCATCGCGCCTGTCGCATGCAATTCTTTGATCGCATCCGAAAGACAGAGCCGACAGACGTTCTACAAACATACAGGGGTGGGGTCTCATGTGAACGCCACTGCCTGTTCCTCGTTGCCGGCAGTGATAAACTCACTGCTAATTGTTAGATGCGTCTCTAGGTCCGTTCAGACGAACCCAGAGAGGCATCAGAAACGTGTATGTTCATACGGAGGCAGACGCCATGTGAACATACCCTTAAAAGTTGATATCACCCCCTTTCGCCATTTTACAAATAAGATAAATAAAATAATTCCCCATATTTGGTGTCGCCCCGTCCGAAAAAGTCTGATCTATTAAAATATAACATCAATTATCCAATAGGCTATGTCTCCAATGCATGGCTTTACAATCGTATCTGTGGCACTTTTTAGTTTTTTAAAAGCGCCGAAAATACGATTGTTTGTGCAGCCCCATAGACAGCAATAGGAAAGACGAGCTGTATTCTCCACAGCTCGTCTTTCGGCGCCGGCGTGTTATACAACATGTTGTATTATACGCCGGCGCTTTTAGTTTTTGTGCCGTCTTCCCATACAATTGTATGGGTGACTGCAAAAAAACGAGAAGCGACCGCGGTTTTTGTACGATACGTGACAAATACCGCAGCCGTGCATCGGAAAAAAAAAACGACCACTTTCTGGCCGTTTTTTGTCCGATGCAGTGGAGACATAACCATACACGGAACACTGTAGAAGAAAAAAATTCCAAATACCAAAATTGCAGTTTTTTTGGTAATTTCACATCGTCTAAAAATTTGAATCAAATTGATCAAAAAAGTGTCATGTATTCCAAACTAGTAGCAATAAAAAGTACGCATTCAGCCCACAAAAAATGCCGCTTCACTCAGGTCTGTATGTGTTAGTTCAAAAAAGTTATTGGTCGCACAAAATGGCGCCATGGCGCAATTTTCAAAAATAGTAAATGTTTGGAATTTTTTTATGGTACCGAAACATAACAGGAAACCCTACATGTTTGGTATTGGTGAATGCGGATCAACCTGTAGAATACAGAGAATACATTTCCAAGTACATTAAATGGCACCATTGATTCAACAACAAAATCCATGTTTACAGATCATGTTTACCATAGACACAGTCAGGTGAACTTATGTACGTTATGTCTTTCCTGGTGCACTAGAGGGGATCAGCAGTAGTGTTGCAGCAAAAGCAGCTATAGGGGTGAGTTACGCTTTTCCTTTGACAGTTTTTTCTTATTTTTTAAATCTTGGAATACCTCTATGCACAAACTGAGAGATAGTAGTGTGAGGTTATAGAATACTATTACCTTTAATTTATGGATATGTAGCATTCTGGTCTTTTAATTAGCTAAATTATAAAATGTTTAGAAAGTTAGAGTAGAGTAGGGCCCTGCCAAAAGAGTCTACCTTGGCGTGGTGGCAGGCTTCAAAATCTTTTGGCCAAAACAAGTTATATTTTCCAAACTAGGAAATGCTAATAAGGATGTGAAATGGGGCGGGGCTACAGCAGTAAATGGGCGTTGCCTGGGAGGGGCATGTTTGGGGTTGTGCCTGGGAAGGAACATGTTTGGGGCAGGACATGGAAAGGGGGTCCAGGCACTTTGACTGTATGGGGCCCCAAAATTCCTATTGGCAGCCCTGCTTATTTGCCTGGCTAGTGACAGCCGAATAGTCAACATCCGGCAGAGGGATGACTTCTGGCTCTCCACCCTATTGGACCCTCGCTACCGGTCCAAAATGGGAGCCTTTTTCCCAGCTATTGAGAGGGAGGACAAACTCAAATACTATAGGGAAATCCTCCGTAATCAGTTGGCCGCTGCCTATGTGCAGCATCGTCCCTCCTCTGACAGGTCTGACCGGGGGGTTCCTCAGCGCTCACGTACTACTGCCGCGGCTGCTGGAGGAAGGTGGGGGGTAGGAGCAGTACCAGCTCCATCAGCAGTAACCTAAGTCTGGAGTCACTGATGAGCAGCTTCCTTCACCCGCCTAGTGAGGAGGGTAGTCGCCAGCAGCAGCAGCAGCAGGACCTGGAGCAGTCCCTGAACCAACAGGTGGTGGCCTACTTGGACAGCACTCTGCCACCCCAGTTAGAAGATCCGCTGGACTACTGGGCAGCCAAACTGGATGTGTGGCCGCAACTTGCCGAGTTTGCAGTGGAGAAGCTGTCCTGCCCGGCCAGTAGTGTGGCATCAGAGCGGGTGTTCAGTGCGGCGGGGGCCATCTTTACCCAAAGGAGAACCCGCTTGTCCACGGGAAATGTGGAACGACTGACCTTTGTCAAGATGAATCAGGCGTGGATCGGCCAGGATTTCCACACACCAATGCCTTAGGCGTCAGACTACATCAGCCATGACGCCTCACCCAAACTGTGAGAAATGAGTCTGGGTTCAAACTACCTGCCTCAGCCATTATTCTGATGCTGCCACCCGCCTGATGCCACACATCTGCTGACAGTTTCTCCATCTGCCACCAACCATCTTTACCAGGGACTGGTATTGCCACCCACCTCCACACTGTGTCATTGTGCCACTGTCTGACCTCATGCTGCTGCTGTGGCTGCTGCCGTGACCTACACACTGTGTCATTGTGCCACTGTCTGACCTCATGCTGCTGTGGCTGCTGCCGTGACCTCCACACTGTGTCATTGTCCCACTCTGTGGCCTACTCCTGGTTTTGCCACCTCCAGAATGTGATTGTGCCACTGCCTGACCTCATGCTGCTGCTGTGGCTGCTGCCATGACCTCCACACTTTGTCATTGTGCCACTGTCTGACCTCATGCTGCTGCTGTGGCTGCTGCCGTGACCTCCACACTGTGTTATTGTGCCACTGTCTGACCTCATGCTGCTGCTGTGGCTGCTGCCGTGACCTCCAGACTGTGTCATTGTCCCACTCTGTGGCCCATGCTGCTGCTGTGGCTGCTGCCGTGACCTCCACACTGTGTCATTGTGCCACTGCCTGACCTCATGCTGCCTGTCTTGTGGCTGCTGCTGTGACCTCCACACTGTGTCATTGTGCACTGTCTGACCTCATGCTGCTGCTGTGGCTGCTGCCGTGACCTCCACACTGTGTCATTGTCCACTCTGTGGCCTACTCTGTTTTTGCCACCTCCAGAATGTCATTGTGCCACTGTCTGACCTCATGCTGCTGTGGCTTCCGCCGTCACCTCCACACTCTGTCACTAATGTTGCCACCTGAGCTCTCAGCTTGTTTTTTTCCAGCTTTCTCTGGCATGACTGTAACGGAGGAGTGGATCCGCTGGGCCAATGCAAGCGATGATAGCTAAGCCACGCCAGGGAACGGAGTCTAAGTAGCCCCCGGTTTTCACCAGAGCCCGCCGCAAAGCGGGATGGACTTGCTGCGGCGTGAGGCTACCAGGTCGTTACCCCTGACGTGACTTGCTTGCGATGGCGGCCGGGGTACAGCGTGGTACAGAAACGTAATCCGGAGGCGTAGTCGGGGACAGGCAGAAGGTCAGGGCAGGCAGCAGAGGTTCGTAGTCAGAGACGGGCAGACGGTCAGGGCAGGCGGCAAACAGGCAAGGTCAGGAAACGTAAGCAGGCGGACTGGTACATGGGTAATCAATACGGAACTCCAATACTCTCTAACGCACCAAAAACACACCAACAGACTGGCAGGAAGTACTGGGGGCGGATACCTTAAATAGGACCAGCGCCCGACAATAACCAATTATCGGGACAATTGCCCTTTAAATTTAGAGAAGCCGGCGCGCGCGCCTTAAGCGGCGGCCACGCACGCGACGGCTGGGACAGCCAGGCGCGGCGTACACCGGAGCGCGGCCAGGTAAGAGAGGCGGCGCCGAGGCAGCAGAGGCGTGGTCGCGGGCCGCCGCAGCCGCCGCGCCAGACCCCCTGCGAGCGGGGAGATGGTCGCGGGGGGCAGCGGAGCCCGCGACCCCCGTGACAATGACTTTATCAGGCAACATTCCCGCTTCAGTTTTTTGGTCAGTTTTGCCCTCTTAAGTGCCCAGGGAATTTTAGAGTGAAGCGATTCTAAGAGCGGCGGCAGTCATGTGCGTGTCATACTAAAACACAACATTGTATGAAGACCAAACCAAGCTCCCTCTGCATATTTAAGCATGGCACAACATTCTACAGCACCCTGCAGGCTCTGTGCAGCCTGGAAATAGCTGTTTTTTAATGTGATTCGTGCCGAAGTAATTCGGAATGAAGTATGAACGAAACGAATTTCGGGAAATTCGCCCATCTCTAATTGTACTATATCTTTTTTATGGGACAACACTGAACATGACACTTTGATGCAATGTAAAGTAGTCAGTGTACAGCTTTTATAACAGTGTAAATTTGATGTGCCCTCAAAATAACTCAACACACAGCCATCAATGTCTAAACTGCTGGCAACAAAAGTGAGTACACCTCTAAGTGAAAATGGACAAATTGTTTCCAAAGTGTCAATATTTGGGGTTATAATGTTGAAATACTGCCCTGCAGCCCAGTTTCCAAAGGGAGGTGATTATGCTCTGCTTCAGTATGTCACAGTACATGTTGGCATTCATGGTTCCCTCCGTGAACTGTAGCTCCCCACAGCCGGCAGCACTCATGCATACCCACACCATGACACTACCACCAACATGCTTGATAGTAGAAAGGCAAGACACACTTGTCTTTGTACTCCTCACCTAGTTGTTGCCACACATGCTTAACACCATCTGAACCAAATAAGTTTATTTTGGTCTTATCAACAGAACATGGTTCCAGAAATCCATGTCTATAGTCTGCTTGTCTTCAGCAAACTGTTTGCAGGCTTTCTTGTGCATCATCTTTAGAAGATGCTTCCTTTTGGGACGACAGCCGTGCAGACCAATTTGATGAAGTGAGGGGCATATGGTCTGAGCACTGACAGGCTGAACCCTCACCCCGTTTAAGAGGATAAATGTAGAGGCACCAGCTCTGAGACAAGACGTCAGCCAAATGGAGTATAATGATAAAAGTCCAAAAATGTATTGTCACATCCGCTCAAAAAATAAAATCCACTCAGAATATCTCAAGAGAGACCCACATCTAGTCCAAAGTGTTCCAGCAGTTGAAAAACCACCAACGCATTTCAGGTCAAAGACCCTTACTCATGGCATGATGGCTAGTGACCTGAAAGCACTTTTATGGAACGGCTTTGGGTTAAAGGTCAGAAACACAGGTCAGGAGTGCAGGCTCCAATATGTGGGCTGTACCACCGGACCTCGGAAGGTGCGGATCTGGAGAGATCTTTCTGATGCAGCCAGACCTGCTACTTTCAAGTCCTAAGCAGTTTCCAGGCATTATTTATGTGTACACCAGGCTGATATAAAAAAGTTTGGCTGTTATGGCTGCTGTCCGAGGAGGCTAGGTGAATTTCCGATTTGGGAACTCGGATCCCACAAGGATTAAACACCCGACAGGATATCACTTATCAATATTAGATTTTTTTATTTATAAATATGTCCAGATGAAAGTGGTTGTTTTCTTTTAGAATATTAATGCGTATGTAGCTATGTAAAATTCTGGATCCTGGCTGTTGGTGGCTCTGGGGTTAGAGATGGGGGTCTTCCCTGGAGCAGATTGGTTCTTGCCTTGTGAGCTGGGCTTAAAAATCTTGTCTCCCTCCCTTCACCCACTTTTCCCCACCCTTGGTTGAACTTGATGGACACGTGTCTTTTTTCAACCATACTATCTATGTAACTATGTAATTGTTTTTATATAGAGGTCTTAAACGAGCAATGTAATATATTGCTAAATAAACATGTAAATCCACCGCACACCAGAAAGTTGCTTTTAAAGGAGTGTTTATTGACAGATAGCTGTGGTGAGGCAGCAGACAATTTCAAGTATTGCACTTAGATAACACAATAGATACAATGTATCGAGTATACATATATACATAGATATGTATTGAGAATATAATGCGGAACAACAGTTGTCTAATACCAATAGATGTCAAAATACAACGTTTCAGCTACATGGGCCTTTATCAAGTGACATCTGCTAAGGTAAATATAAAATCATGTGTCAAAAATTATGGAAAAACTCAAAGGAGAGAATAGAAAGTGAGTAAGATAATGAGGAAAAATAGGGGGAGTAAGACATATATAGGAGATAAGTAGAGGGAATAAGCAAAGTAGAAAGATTAGTGCATATAGAGACTAGAGACTAGTGGAGAAGGGGGGGGGAAGACAAATAGCGGGAATCAGGAGAAAACTGAGTATGTATAACATAGAGCCTTACCTAGAGTATGGCAGAGTATAATTTAATAGCTATGGCCAAATGTATGGGCAGAGAGACTATAAGAAGAAAATATGCCATGAAAAACAGTACAAGGTAAAACTATAAATATTAGATGCTAGAATAGTAATGGTAATCATACCGCCAGATGAAAGAAGAGGTAATTCCAGTCTGCATGAATAAGGTCTGTTGCCGGAATCAGGCTAAGGTGAAGTAAATATGAAGATGAGAGAGAGAATAGAAAGAATAAGGGCTAAACTTCACATAAAAAGGGTTAGAAATTACCTTCAGTGGTATGGAGAATGGACGTGTACGTCCGGAGGCAGAGAGGAACAGCCGGCGACTGTCCGGAGCGCGTGCCGCCGGAAATAGGTGTCCGCGCACGCGCAGAGGCCGCCAGGCTGACGAGGTAGGAGGAAGATACTGAAAGTGGAATGATAGGAAGTGTGCCTGCATGAGGTACAGGGCAGGGAGGAACTGTGCATGCGTGAAGCGCAGTGCCTCGTAAAGCTAATAGAAGAGAATAGAGGAAGGTCTGCGCCCATGTAAGGTGCGGCGCAGGGAGAAGACTGCGCACGTGTGAGGTACAGTGCATAGTAAAGCTAGTAGCATAGCATATGGACAGCACAGGGGCATTATAGAGGGGCGGTATGATTGGGAAAGAGATGAATGAGAAATGGGGGAATATCAAGTTAGACAAGAAAAGCAATTGCCCTTGTCTGAATAGTCTAGCGCTTCAGCAACACGGTTCTTTTGAAACTGACAGCTCTAATCAAGCTCTCAGCCATCTTTAGTAAAAAGAGGGAGTGGATACATAATGAAGGTCAAAAGAAAAAAAGGAAAAAAAGAGGAAAAAGGGAAAGTGGTTTGCTCTCGGTGATCCCCCCATGAAAAGTAAGGCGCCAAATAGTCGTGGTCGTGAAAACGACAATACCCGGGTCAGCCAGTTACTCCCAATCTCAAATATAGCATGTGTGCACTGTGCTGAGAATGACACAGATACTAAGTTCCGTTTCAAACCCAGCTCATGCTCTCACCCTGATCCAGTCAGCACTTCCTGGTTTTATTAAATGCACAAGTATATATACACAGGAAAGGAAGGGGCATGGTTAAGGCGTGGTTATTATTGCAACAAATCAGACATCTCTGTAGTCCACTTCTGACCAATTTAGGTTTGCCACTATACAGACGTCATCTCGGGTAGTTTCCTGTAAGTCCTCTTATTTCTGGTAAAACATGTGATTTACAGTAAATATTTGACGTCATCTGGGTGCGGTACACAGGATGTCGGCGCCATCTTATATTGCATGGTTCCTCATAGCTGAGCAAATTTAGTAGCAGGGAAAAATTAGAATTTAAAAAGTACAAAGGTATAAAAGTATACAACACTCATATATATGTATATCAGACTTGACACTAGATTAATAAAAGTCTCCACTGGATGATAGTGGGTCGGTGGATTATATCTGGACTTTAGCCTCAAATTAAGTTTAGAGATAGAGAATGTTGATGAAGGGGAGTCCTCTGTGGGTAGAACACGAGTATTGTCAGGTGTCCCTTTGAAATGTACCTTCAGACGTAGAAGTCTGAAGAACCTCTGCAGATCCTCCTCTAGAGTAAAGGTGTACAATGTGGTAGTGGGACAAAAGGACCTTTGCTTAATACTGACATCTCTAGGAGTGAGAGGTTACGTGAAGATATGTTAAAAACTAATTGTGGCTCAGCTGAGATCGTGTCTGTATTCGTGCGGGTGGTCCTCCGCCTCCCCCTGCATAACTTTTGTATATATAGGTCCGTCTGGGTCGATGTCCGCGTTGGCGTCCTCTCCCTAAAAAAGGCTGTCGTGTAGAATTTAATCCTTGCCTTTCATGACTTTATCAACTCTGTCCTCGCTGATCTCAAGTTTACAATACACTACAGTTCGGAAATAATACATTTCTTCGACACTTCCATCTCATCTGACCCTGTAGGTAACTTAACATCAGATCTCTATAGGAAACTGACTGACCGTAACAGTCTGTTACACTATAACAGTAATCATGCTCCCAACATGAAAAAGTCCCTACCTCTGTCTCAATATAGCCATATACGTCGCATTGTACAAAACCCTGATACCTGTAGGGTCAGATTACAAGAGATGACTACTCGGTTTCATGAACGCTGTTATCCGAGACATGTACTGGAACAATGCATTAATACGGAGACTCAGGACAGGTCTAATTACACCAAACATAAGGACAACATTAGGTACAACGTATACCTTTGATATTGAAATACCATCCCTTCACATTTAAAATTCATAACATCATTAAAAAGCACTGGCCAGTCCTGGGACGCTCCTATCCCCAGATTGCAGATTTTCATAATCCACCATTACAATGCTTCAAAAGGGAAAGAAATCTACGGGACTATCTGGTGAAAGTAGATATTGGATCCCTCAGACCTCAGACTAGACAGATGACACTTTCCACATCCAGAAAGAGCACTTTCCCATGTTTAGGTTGCGCACAAACCTCATCGGTGACGAAAGGTGATACCTTTACTCATCCACAGACAGGAAAACGTTTCCCTATCAAAGGTTTCTTCATTTGTCTCTCTACCTTTGTTATATATCTCATTAAATGTCCCTGTGGTTTGGCGTATGTGGGCCAAACATCCCAACCTGTTAAAAACAGGATTTTGAAATACAAATCCACTATACGGTGCAGAGAAAAACTACTGCCAATACCAGCACACTTTTGCAGTCATGACCATCATCCATCCCAGTTACGCTTTCAGGTTATAGAGCAAGTCCCAACACCTCGCCGTGGTGGCAATCGTATAGCCACTCTTCTGATAAGGGAACGATTTTGGATTCCTACATTAAATACTTTGGAACCGAATGGATTAAATAGAGAATATTAATATATGTGCCCTTTATTTGGATTATAATATTCCTTTTCCTTTTGTCATTTTTCTATGCTAACATCGGTTGACAATATGCTTATTCTATCTTATGTTTATTTTACACATTAAATGATGTTCTGCACCGGCTGGGAAAATTCACTTGCATTGACAGTCTATTCTCCCGTTCTATTCAATTTCTACTTATTATCTCGGTTAAACCTCTTTCCCTTTTTCCTCTTTTTTTCCTTTTTTTCCTTTGACCTTCATTATGTATCCACTCCCTTTTTTTACTAACTTGATATTCCCCCATTTCTCATTCATCTCTTTCCCAATCATACTGCCCCTCTATAATGCCCCTGTGCTGTCCGTATTCTATGCTACTAGCTTTAAAATGCACTGCGCCTCACGCTTGTGCAGTCTTCTCCCCGCGCCGCACCTTACACGGGCGCAGACCTTCTTCTATTCTTTTCTATTAGCTTTACTAGGCGCTGCACCTCACGCATGCGCAGTTCCTCCCTGCGCCGCACCTCGCGCAGGCGCACTTCCTATCATTCCACTTTCAGTATCGTCCTCCTACCTCGTCAGCCTGGCGGCCTCTGCGCTTGCGCGGGTACCTATTTCCGGCGGCCCGCACTCCCGACAGTCGCCGGCTGTTCTTCTCTGCCTCCGGACGTACTCGTCCATTCTCCATACCCCTGAAGGTAATTTCTAACCATTCTTATCTGAAGTTTAGCCCTTATTCTTTCTATTCTCTCTCTCATCTTCATATTTACTTCACCATAGCCTGATTCCGGCAACAGACCTTATTCATGCAGACTGGAATTACCTCTTTTTTCATCTGGCGGTATGATTACCATTACTATTCTAGCATCTAATATTTATAGATTTACCTTGTACTGCTTTTTCATTACATATTTTCTACTAATAGTCTCTCTGCCCATACATTTGGCCATAGCTATTAAATTATACTCTGCCATACTCTAGGTAAGCCTCTATGTTATACATACTCAGTTTTCTCCTGATTCCCACCGTTTGTCTCCCCCCCTCTCTCCACTAGTCTCTAGTCTCTATATGCACTTATCTTTCTACTTTGCTTATTCCCTCAATTTATCTCCTATATCTGTCTTACTCCCCCTTTTTTTTCCTCATTATCTTACTCACTTTCTATTCTCTCCTTTGAGTTTTGCCATAAATTTTTGACATATGACTTTATATTTTCCTTAGCAGATGTCACTTGATAAAGGCCCATGTAGCCGAAACGTCGTATTTAGACATCTATTGGTATTAGACAACTGTTGTTCCGCATAATATTCTTAATACATATCAATGTATATATGTTCCCTTGACACATTGTATCTATTGTGTTATCTAAGTGCAATACTCGAAATTGTCGGCTGCCTCACCACGGCTATCTGTCAATAAACACTCCTTTAAAAGCAACTTTCTGGTGTGCGGTGGATTTACAAGTTTATTTATTGATACACCTGATATTAAGCACCCAAACTCCCATTATCCTTTTGGGTGCAGAACCATTTACCTATACTATGTAATATATTGCTGACATAGAAATTACCTGTGTTTCTGACCTATAACCCGAAGCCGTTCCATAAAAGTGCTTCCGGGGTCACTAGCCTTTAAACCATGGAAAGGGCTTGAGGGTTTTTTTCAACTACCAAAACCTTTGGATGGTTGTGAAATCTCTCTTGCCATGTTATGAGTGGAATTTTAATGTGACTTAATACATTTTTGGACTTTTATTAATATACTCCATTTGTCTGACTTCTTGTCTTGAAGCTGGTGCCTCTACATTTATCCTCTGACGATTTTCTGGGGATTGGTCCTCCTCCACCGTGTCTCATATGGAGGTTTTCTACTAATGCAACGAAGTGGGTAAGCTGATTCATTTTTTTCAGTCCACCCCTTTTAACCTCTGCAGCATTACTGGCAGCACTCATACATCTATTTTGAAAAGACAATCTCTGGATATGATGCTGAGCACATGCACTCGACTTCTTTGGTCGACCATGCTAAGGCCTGGTCTGAGTGGAACCTGTCTTGCTAAACCACTGTATGGTCTTGGCCATTGTACTGCAGCTCAGTTTAAGGGTGTTGGCAATCTTCTTATAGCCTAGGCCATCTTTATGTAGAGAAACAGTTCTTTTTTTCAGATCCTCAGACAGTTCTTTGCCATGAGGTGCCATGCTGAGCTTCCAGTTACCAGTATAAGAGTGTGTGAGAGCAATAACACCTAATTTAACACACCTGGTCCCCATTCACACCTGAGACCTTGTTACACTAACGATTCACATGACATTGGGGAGGGAAAATGACAAATTGAGCAGAATTTGGCCATTTTCACTTAGGGGTGTACTAACTTTTATTGCCAGCGGTTTAGCCATTGATGGCTGTGTGTTGAGTTATCTTGAGGGCACACCAAATTTACACTGTTAGGCAATGTTCACAAGGCTTATTGCCGACGTAATTGCGGGGACGGATTTCGCCCCGCAATTACGTCGGCTGCTGTGCAGCGGGGCTGGGGGGTGGCAGCTCGCCAGCCCCATAGACAGTAATTATTCACGGCGCGTACACGCCGTGAATAATTGACATGTCACTTTCTCCCCCCTCGGCGAATTCGCCGAGGGGAGAGGAGTGATGGAATCCAAATGAGAACTGTGGATTACTGTAATTCCTGGGACTGATTTCAGCCGTATTGGAGCGCAAATACGGCGTTCAATACGGCGGAAATCAGTCCCAAAATAAGACGTGTGAACGAGCCCTGATACAAGCTGTACACTGACTGCTTTACATTTTGTCAGTGTCATACCTACAGTGCTGTCCCATGAAAAGATATAATACAACATTTACAAAAATTTGAGGGGATACTCTACATGCAGTTTAATTGCCGCATGATGTGAGTCATAAATGTGGCATCACCGGTAAGGGACTGGAGAGGAACATTAGAGCCCCTTTATTGCTGGAATGGTGGTGATGGGAGAGGCAAGTATAGGTTAATTTTCTATTTTAGCAAAGTCGTAGATGCTATTTTAGTTTTTAAAAGTGTTGGAAAAAACCTTTGATACTGACATAAAATACTGGGTTAAGATGTGAAAGTTGCAGAATGAATTTGGACTGAAAAATCCATTCCATTTATCTAAATTGGCTTCTGAAAAGCACAAGTGGTGAAATATCTGCGGAAAAGCCTGTTTTATGTACAAGGCCAAGAGTTCTAAAAAAGATTCTCTAGAATTATTTAATATGGAATATATTTATTTTGTAAACAGGGATGTCAGGAGAATTCACCACTCTAACCTTGGTCTTTGTTCTTCCATTATGTTCTGGTTTACTGGCTGTTGTATCGGGCAAGCATCATGATATTCATATGTACATAAATGTCTTGAAAGTGCTGAACAGGGCTGAGGTGGTAGAAGCTTCTAGATGACTGAGACCCCTATGCCATTGTTTCTTGTGCCTTCCCTATAATTAGTCCCTGTGGCCAGGCAATTACTGGGAAGTCCATGCATATATAATTATTGGTTGCTCAGTGATTATACAAGGCTTGGATGTCCAGTGGTGAAGCAATCCCTACTGATCCTGTGATTTTGTTATCCTTTACAACCCAGTGATTTAAAGAGAACCTGTCACATAGATTATGCCCCTATGGCAGACCAAGGTAGTGTCAGACCTGCTGTTTCCAGCGCTGTGTCCCTTATTCTGTAAGATGCTGTAGTTTTCGTGTATTTAATGCTCAAATCTGCAGTTTTCAGCCATAAGAGTCATTCGAAGAGTCCTTCAAAGAGTCAGTTTTTTACAAACCCCTACCACCTGAGGCTAGCCCCGCCCATCTCAAGTGATAAACCTATTACTTTGAATAGGTAGAAACATGTGAATAACTGTCAGTGGGCGGGGCTAGCCTTTGGTGGGTGGGGCTAAAAACTGCTCATGAATAAGATTTGCGGGGTAAATGCTCTAAAACTACAGCATTTTACAGAATAAGAGACACAGCGCTGGAAACAGCAGGTCTGTCACTAGCTTGTGCTGCCCTTAGCAAGGGGGGCACAACCTATGTGACAGGTTCTCTTTAAGTAATTCCTCATGTAATTTATTGACCATTTCAGCTTTGCAAATGTCATTTAATAGTTTTCTGTAACACACATATCAAGCAAAATTAAAAAGGTGGAATGGGCTGGAAGGAACTACTAGTATTTTTAGCATTTTAGCTGGTTGGCTCTTCTCTACATGGATTGTGGTAGCAGCCCTCTTACCTGCTAGAACTCATAGCAATCTACATAGTTATATATAAGGCTGAAAAAAACAGATATCCATGCAGTTCAGCCTATTGTGCTATAGTGTTGATCCAGAGGCAAAACCTCCCAGAAGCCAAATGTGATAATTTTAGAGAAAAAATTCCTTACTGACTCCAATATGACAATCAGAATAAATCCCTGGATCAACAACCCTTCTCCAGAATCCTAGTCACTATAACTTATTATATTATAGCACTCAAGAAATGTATCCAGACCCTTTTTGAACTATGTTAATAAATTCACCTTACAACTTTCTCTGGCAGAGAGTTCCACAGTGTCACTGCTCTTACAGTAAAGAATCCCTTTCTATGTTTATGTAGAAACTTACTTTCCTCTTGGCGTAGAGGATACCCCCTTGTCCTGGGTATAAATAGATCTAGGGAGAGATCTCAATAATGACCTCTAATATATTTAAACATATTTATTATGTCCCCCGAAGCCATCTTTTCTCTAAACTAAATACCCCTAATCTTGCTAATCTTTCTGGGTATTACAGTCCACCCAGTCTCTTTATTATTTTTGTCGCCCGCCTTTGTACCTGTTCAAGCTCTACAATGTCTTTCCTGTGCACTGGTGCCCAAAACTGCATTTAATATTCCATATATGGTCTGACCAGTGACTTGTATAATGGGAGAATAATGTTCTCATCATGTGCATCTATGCCCCTTTTACTACACCTCATGATCCTGTTACGTTATATGAACTTTTTATATAACTAATTGTTGTTCATGTCTTGCACTTAACATACAAAATACATATTTCCTTTCTTATCCATCATAGGTGCTTACCATGCTATTGCTATATAGGAATAACTTCTATAAAGTATCATTAAAACACAAGTTCCTAGAAGCATCTGAGCACTTTACAATCAGACATCTGATTTGATGCAATCAGCAATCAAAGAATACAGCAAGGAACAGCACCAATCAACTTGATGTAAAAGACTAAAAAGCTCTCAAGAAGAACCGGCAAGCTTTATTCAGATGTAGCTTTTGAGAAGTAATATTAAAGCAGGAGTGGGATTTATAACATATATATTTTATGTTCTTTATACTGCACAATACAAGGACAATTACACCTTAAAGCACCTCCTTTAGCAAAAAGGTTAGTCTCTCGGTATTTATATTTAGAACAGTTCTGCTGTACGCATTTTTGTTATTGCTTGTTTTCAAAAAATATTATACCATAAAAATAACAACTTGCTGATATTACAGAATGAAACTTCTCCTCCTCTTGTACACCAATGATGTCTGCTGTTTTAATGTTGAGAATTGGTTCTACCTAATTCACATGTTTTAATATTTCTAGTTTTTCTAGTGTTTTTCCTGTTGCACAGCCGAAAAGTTTACAGCAAAATGTCTTTTTCAAACACACTACTAAAGAATTCTGAAATAATAGCAGGGTCTCCATCAGTTCCTGGTTTAAAAAGCCACATCACTCCCCGGGCCCACTTTTTAGGTACCCTGCCCAACCCCTTTAACACTTAATTTTTCAAATCAGCCAATCACACGGCGGAAATCAGTGCATTTGGATGTAGACATGGTCAAACAATTTTCCTGCAGTTCAAACTGAGATCAGTATGGGGAAAAAAGGGTGATTTGAGTCCTTTGAACGGGGGCAGGTTTTTGGTGCCAAAGGCGGGGTCTAGTATTTCAGAAATTTGATCCCCGGATTTTCCGCAAACCCCACTCTAGGGGTTTAAGAGAATGGTTGAAAAAGAAAAAACATCCATGAGCGGCAGCCCTGTGGGCGGAAAGCCTTGTTGATCCCCAGAGGTAAATGGGAATTGGCAGACTGGTTCGAGCGATAGAAAGGCAACAGTGACTCAAATTGCCAAACGTTAAAACCAAAGGTGGGCGAAGGCATCTCTGAACGCAAGTACGGGAATTTGAGGCAGATGGTCAGCAGCAGAAACCACCCCGGGGGTTTTCCCCCCTTTCAGCTAAGAATGGGAAAAAGGGGCCCCAAATTTCCCCAAGCCTCGAAATTTGGACAGAAAAAAAATTTTGGAAAAAAACGTTGCCCGGGTCTGAGGTTCGATTTCTGTGGGGACATTCGGAGGGTTTTGGGTCAGAATTTGTGTCAAAAACATAAAACAGGGATCCTTCCTCCCTTGTTCAAGGGTTCAGGCTGGTGGTGGTGGTGTCATGGTGTGGGGGGGAATTTTTTTGGGACACTCTTTGGGCCCCCTTGGTCCCAATTGGCATCTTTGGCAACCCCAGCCAAATTTTATTGTTCTGACCAGCCCACCCTTTTGCCCACAATTACCCAACATCTGATGGCTATTTTCGCAGGATAATGCGCCATGTCATAAAGGGGAATCATTCAGGGTTTTTTCTTAAAAAAGACAAGGAGTTCACTGTACTCAAATGGGGCCCCCACATCACCAGTCTCAAACCCAAAAGAGCATCTTTGGGGGTGTGGTGGAACGGGAGATTCGCATCATGGATGTGCAGCCGACAAATCTGCGGCAACTGTGTGATGCCTTTATGTCAAAAAGGACCCAAAAAACTCTGAGGGAAAGCTTCCAGCACCCTTTTTGAATCTATGCCACGAAGAATTGAGGCAGTTCTGAAGGGAAAAGGGGGTCCAACCCTTACAGCAGGTGTACCTAATAAAGTGGCCGGGGAGTTAAGGCTGGCTTTAAAGAATATTTCATATTCTGAATGACCCCAAATGTCTTATGTATTATACAGACAGTGCAATGATTTCAGTGCTGTATTTCTCTGGTGGTGTCTCTTCTAGAAAATTGTCCACTTTTGGATTAGAGTTGATTGATGGGCAGTCCTTTAAAACAACTGAATTTCAATTTTCTTAAAAACATAAGACACATTGCAAAAAGTCTAAAAGAGACCAACAGCTGCATTCTAAGGTGAGCAATTCCTACCTCTCCCCTGCATATGGGTAATGGTTTTTGGGATATAATTTGATCTATCCCGTCTATGGTTGTATTTTCTATGTCAATTTTTGATCCCCTATGTACTTTTTTGGGACATTAAAGAGGGGGTAAGTCTACAAATACCCTTTTACATGTGTTTTTTACTGCTTTATGCATTTAAGCCAGTAACTCTATGATTCATTTTTTATGCACCATTTATAACCCTTTCTGGGTTTTTGATGCATTTCTATCTTTGGCATTATTTATGGGGTATTGCACTTTCATTTACATTTGATGTTGAATATTTTTGTATTGCTGTAGTCTCCTTTTGTATTGGTTTTCCTCTTTCTTATGTTTTTGATATTGTTGTTGTTGTAGTTTATGAATAAATATTTTTGTATTTTTTCATTGGGATATGACTCCATTTTTTGGTTGTTTACCATGATTTTGGGAGTATCTCAGATTATTTATAAAAAGATTATTGAAGCTATCTGTATGGGATTCTAAGGTGAGCAGTAGCATTCCAAAATTATATAGCAAAAGCATATATAAACCAGATCTGTTTCTAGGCTAAATCGCACTCAGTGCGGGGAAAAAAATGTTTCCCTCTCCTCCCCACCCAATAACATCACCATTAACCAGTTCCTGATTGCTCCACCGCCTCCCCCTTTATTCTCTATTCTGATCAGGCACATTTTCCTTTTTCATAGTACATGATGGTTTGAATAACTGCTATAATACAGAGTTTCTCAAGTCCAGTCCTCAAGTTCCACCAACAGGTCAAGTTTTCAGGATTTCCTCAGTATTGCATAGGTGATATAATTATTGTGAGTGCATTCTGTGGGAGATCCTGAAAACATGACCTGTTGGTGGGTCTTGAGGACTGGAGTTG
This sequence comes from Phyllomedusa bahiana, assembly GCA_025379985.1. Lineage (NCBI taxonomy): Eukaryota > Metazoa > Chordata > Amphibia > Anura > Hylidae > Phyllomedusa > Phyllomedusa bahiana. The sequence goes on from JAODAL010023153.1 coordinate 44,080, forward strand.
AGAAACACTGCTATAATGATTCCTCACACTCGGTTATTCTACTAATTGATTTAACTTTTTTGTGATATGTAAATTATTTTTTGTTTAAATTTTTTCTTAGATTTTTTTTTTTGTATCATTGGGAAAAGGAAAAAATAATTCTGCTTTTCACATTTTTATTCATTTACTTTTTAGCAAAAAAAGGTGCGCTAAAATAAGATTTATAATTGCAGTTTGTGCTGTCAGGTTTTTTATTAGTTTTTTATATTTTTTTTATGTTTTATCTTATACAATGTGCTCTCCATAAGGTCAGTAAAAGACCTTTGTTAGGCATTTTTTCCAAACTTTTTTCTTTCGGGGCCCCACAGTCCCCAGACATCAACTCAATCGAACACTTATGGGTAAAGTTGAAGAAAAAGCTGTATTCGTACCCAAGTTAATCGACCAGAATGTACCAACACTGGGAACGTGTAGAAGAAACCTGGGATCAGATTTCGATCTAGACATGCTTGAATCTGATCCGGAGCCCAGAAGGATTCAGGCAGTGCTGAAAGCCAAAGGTGGATTTACAAAATACCAACAAAATAATAAAAATTTAAATTTAGATTTCAAGGCGCAAAACAGTAATAAAGCAGTGAAAATAATCTGCATAAAAAGTCAAATTTATGTATGGGATAGCCAAGATGATTGTCTATAAAATGATGGTAATCTCATGGACAAAGCTGTAGTGGATGGTAAGATATGGAGCCTGAAAGTCACAAGTTCAAAACATTGTTACCCTTTATCTTGTCAGTGTATATGCACTGTATTTTCTTAAACTTAGTTTGAATTTTTCAAGTACTGAATAGAATATGTTAATAGGCAATAGGGAATATTGGACCCATTAGACAAATAACTTGCTGTTGTAAATGCCACCTTTTAACACCATGTTTTAGGTCCAATATTCAAGCTCCTAAACTTGCTCTTGTAATGGTTCAATGTAGTCAGAAAGTCATTACTTAGCTTTAAAGGTGGCTGTAAACATTAGATAGAAGTAGGTTGAAGGTTAAACAGCTGTTGAACAAATTATAGTGTAGTAAACAATTGTTTCATTGACAAAGCCATGCACATTTTAGTCCAGATTGGCCCTTACAGTTGTTCAGATTGATCATTGACACCAGGTGAAGGACAAACAATGGCCCTCACTTACTAATATGGTTGGCAAAGTGTCTTAAATTGTAGCAAACAGTGACACATTTTTGTTGCAGCATGTCACGGATGCATTTATTGTGGGTTTAAGACATTTTCTGCATAATCAGGGATGTGGTTTCTACACAAAAAAAATTAAAATTAAAAAAAGCAAGCCAAGAAAAACCAGTCTAAAAAGTTAGACTCCTCTAAAGCTGCACCTATTTATCAATCAGCATGAGCCACTGTGATAAATCTGGTGCATTTTTAAACTGCCTGTCTAAGTTTACGTTGTCTAAATCTTAGACAGTGATAGCAAACACGTGTCAGTGTTTCTGGGAACTTTCTGGGTATGCTCTTTCACAGAAAAAGAACTCAACTGAGGACTCAAATGACCATAGAGGAATCCAAACTCAAATACAGATGAGGGTTACACCAGACTTTGAGTCAAGACAACCAATACAGTATACACCTATTGCTGACCGGAGATTTGGTATCTTAGACTCTCCATCTGAATCTCTCCTGGACTGTGTATCAGACTTCTGAGGACTATGGCTCCTGTTTGCTGATGTTGGCACCCCTAATTCTACTTTGGAGGATGTTAGGATCTTCATCTTAGACCCACTTGGGGTATGTATAATATGAAACCTTTACCCGTGTATCCACCATCTCATCAGTGAGTTACCTTTAGTTCTTACCCCTTAGGTGGATTAAGGGTCATACCACTGGATATTATTTCCATCTGTTACCTGTTTGGCTTGGTACTTTTTTGTGAACATTATATGATAAATACATGCTTTCTACATTATATGATCAATATAAGCTTTCTATGTCTGCCTGTAAATGTTGATTCGGCCACTTATATTCTCCATGATGAACCCAATTATTGTGGGGGAAACGCACTGGAGTATTTAAACTAACTTGTGGTATGGTGATAGCATACAACCTAGCTTGTGGTGTGCTGCCATTGTAAGTCATTATATCCCAGGCCCAATTTTCCCTTGTGAGAGTTACTTTCTTCATACGAGCCATTGTACAGCATATTTTTGCATTATGTCTATAGTGATTCATATTTTCACTTTAATCTGTCTATATTGCCTATAATAGTAGGGTTGTAGATGTCTTTTCAGGGATAGCTTCCAGCACGGTGTCGCCCTTTTTGAGGCGGTTACCCTGCCTTACTAGGTAGGGTCTACGGTGGTGTGCTCTATGTTTTCTCTTTTTTTGTATTGGTTTTGTTTTGTTTTATATGGCTGTATACTAATTTTTTATAATATATAATTTTATATTTAAGAGCCCAAGGAGAAAAGTGGTTGATGGAAGGTAGTATCACCGAGGTGGCGGCCTCGGTGATATAAAAAACCCTTTTTTTGTTGTTGTCGCGTGTTTTGTTGCTGACCTTTGTTATTAGGGTAGTTGGGGGTCGGGTTTTTTTATGGAGCGGCCGGAGATTGGGGTGGGAAGGTCACCCAAAACCCCAGCCCGGCCCTTCCCAGGCATATATAAGGCAGTGACACATGGGGAGGAACAGCGAGGAAAGGGGAGGCTTTGTGAGCTGTGGAGACATCAAGCTGGGGGGGGGAATTTGTCCCACTGACCGGTGAGGCTTTTCCCTTTATTTACAAATTTTTTTTTTTTTTTGTTTCCTGAGGAAAGGACTGCATCTGAAAGTGGTTGTCAAAACTGAAAAAAGCCTGATTTTGTTTTTTTTTGTTTTTGGCGTCCAGGAGACAATAAACTTTCGTTCATCTTTGCACCTTACCCCCTGTGTCTGAGTACCGTGACTCCCAAAGGCAAAAACCCCCACAAATTGGTGTTTGGATGGGGGGAGTACTCCAAGTGCACAGGGATTACAATTGGTGTTAAGAGTATGCCCGGGGTGAAACCCATGCCCGCTCTTAAGGCATGGGGACTCAAAAAGCACCTGGTGCAGAGCACGCTCAGCAACAGCGGGCTTTTAGGAGCAAACAGGGCTCAACAGGAGACTAACAAGTCCTGGTTCAGCGATGGCTCTCCTGACGGCGCCATTAGAGCCGGGAATCGCCCTTCCCCAAGTAACAATAAGGAGGCTGTAAGAGAAGCCCTAAAAAAAAAATGACCCCGGTGATGATGTGGAGGCACCCTGTGTGTTTGAGAGGGTATCAGACGGGAGAAACTCCCCCCAGAACAGTGGGTGGGCCCCTCCCCCCATCCACGGGGTGAACCCCAGAAACCCTACTATGACCTACCCCCCGGGGATGCTAAGGAGTTGGGAAACTCAAACCCGGATACTGGCCCGTCGGGATTTTCACTTGGCCGTCCGGGCAAAAAGGGTACCCGCTGGGCATTTGCGGGGAAAGCCTCCGGGTCCCAAATTTTGCGTTCCACCTGGTCCAAAAGTGGCTAAAACCCAGACACCTGTCCCCCTGCCGGGGGGTTGAACTTTTGTGGAATGGACGTTTTTCCTGCTCTCTCTGAGCCCGTCCAGTGTGGTTGCCCAAGGGGACCCCCAAAAGCGATGAGCTGTGGCCTTGTAGAACGGTATGCGGTGTCGAGCATCCCTGGGCAGTCGGGGGGGTTAAAGTGACCTACTGGGGTTTCCAAAAAAGGGGCGCTGGAATCACGGGGCGACCAAGCCTTCCAGGGAGGGGCATCTAAGGATCCAGGGGGGGGCCCATCGACTTGACCGGGAACGAGCCTGCCCTGTTTCTGCTGGAGTGCCAGGGTCCAGGAATTGCGGAACTGTCCCATGTTTCCCGAGTCCATGGGATGCCCCTTTGGGGGCGCTGTCTTGTTTGCCCGCCTGTGTGCAGTGCCTCCCTCATCTAGGCGAAGGGCCGAGGTCTGCCGAGTGGGGGTGAATGGGCCCGGGTGCTGACTTTTGGACCAGGAAGTGTTCACCCTATGATTTTTACTCAAACCCCATGAACGGGGTACCCTGGGAAACGGGGGGGGGGGTGATCTGATCCATGGGGATACAAAGCAACCCCATGGCCCGGGTTTCCCCTGCATAGGACGGGGGTGGGTGCCCTGGGTAGGGGTGGTGGAGGACTTCTGCATGACATCTCATTGGGCGGTTTTCCCCTCTTTTCGGGGGATTTATAGGGAAAAGTTAGCCCCCTGATTGACTAAAGGGAAAGAGGTCTGGAGATAATAGGGCCCCACGGACGGGGGAATGAGTTTCCTTAGTGTATTGGCGGGGGATGGGGGAAGGGGGAAGTATCTCTGATTTGATTCCCCCTGAGTTGGAGTCCCCGAAAAATTTCGGGAGGGCCCAACCCCGGGATTTGACTTTAAATGGTCCCCTGGATCAGGTGAGGTTTTAAATGGGTTCCCCCAAAAACCAGGGCGATACCGGGTTCCCCCGTTTTGCAGTGAAAAATGACCCATTGTACGGGTGACTAAAGTGAGGGACGAAGTGGGAGAGCAAAAATTTCCCCGGACCTTATCGTCGTTGGTCCTGGAATTTGGCCCCTTCTATGTGTTGGGTGGTACATGGGGGGTGAAAAAAAACCCAAGGGGGGGCCTGCAAAGTTTTATGGCCCGGGTGTTTTTAAAAAAAATCCGGGAATAGTAGCTTGCCCGGTTTGCCAATTAACCTCCCCGGTCGCCACTTCCGGAGTCCACAGTCCCCCGCCCCATTTAGAGGCCCTTCCAACCTGCCCGGGACTGGGAGGGCCTCTGGGAAGTCCCCAGAGGACACGTATAATTAGTGGTGGTGGATTATGTACCCGGTACCCTGAGGCAGTGCCTTACGGAACCCCCTGCAAGGATGCCGCAAGTTATTTTAGATATTCTCGCGAAGGGGGGTTTCTGCAGCAGAATCGTGATATGTTCTCCGACTTACCCCGGTCTCACCCCGGTCTTGAACATGAGATCCTCACAGAAAATCATGTTCGGGGTAAACACAAACCCTACCAGTTCCGGGCCCCAGGGGGCAATTTTGCTGAGGTAAAAAGAATGCTAAAGCGGGAGAATTGAGGAGGCAAAGAGTGGGTGGGAAGCCCCATAGTCCCCGGGGCCAAAACCGTTGCAGGGGCGGTTCTGCAATGACTTTAAAAAAAGTTTATTAAGTGTCCAAAAGCGATTTACCCGATGCCCCCGGGGGACGAACTCATTTAGAGGCTAGGACCTGTCGGTTTAAAATTCCCTTGGACCTAAAGAAGGGCTACTGGCGATTCCCCCTTTCCCCAAAAAGGGTTTGAGAGAAAAAAAGGCCTTCTCCCCCAAACCGATGGTTGTTCCAAAAATTTAGGGGCCCTTTTAGTTGCAGGGAGCCCCGGGGACCCTTCCCGAGGGGAAGGCAGAGTCTTAGGGCCCCCACAAAAAATATGCTGCCCATATTTTTGATGATTGTCTTTTTAGCCGGGATTGGGAAAACCACCCGGGGAAAGTCCAGGCAGTTCCCAGGGGCATTAAGGAAAGTGGTTTCACTGGACCCCAAAAAAAGTGCCATGGGCCCTGGAAGAAACGAGATATTGGGGGATATTGGGGGAAAAGGGGGGGAAAACAAGCCCCAGGTAAAAAGGGGGGGCGGGGCAGAATTTGGCCCCGGCCCTTACAAAAAAAAAAGGTTTGAGCCTTTTTGGGGATCAAGGTACTACAGGGAAATTTTTTCCCAATTTCGCCACAGTACGCCCCTTTTAACCCTTACAAAGGTGCAAAGTCTGTCATGGCTAAGTGGTTTCCGGGGGCGGGGGAAAAAGGGGCCCTTTCCCAAAAGCTGAAAAGGGTCTGTGTAAGCAGCCATGCTTGTGGCCCCGATTTTGATAAAGAATTTAGTGCAGACAGATGCGTCAATGTGGGTCTGGGCGCTGTTTATCCCGGAAATTAAAGGTGAAGAGCACCCCGTATGTTTTCCCCAGTAGGAAGCTTCGCTGTGAGAAGAACTATGCCATAGTAGAGAAGAAGGGTCTCGCCATCAAGTGGGCTTGGACTTCTAAACATTCCTTTTGGGGAAGAAATTTGGTTAATATTGACCTGCCCCCTTAAAATGGATGGGGAGAAAAGGGGAAAAACGGCCCGGGTCCGCGTGGTTTCTGGGGACTCCAAAACTTTGCTTCCATGTGGGGGCACAGGGCCCGGGGAAACTACATGGGAAAGCGGATGCATTGTCGGGGGCCTTGTGGTGAAACGGTCCCCCCCCCCGGTTGGGGGGAGGGGGGGGGGGATGTAAAGACCAAGGGGGAAAATGGGTTTATGGAAGGGAGTATCACCGAGGGGTGGCCTCGGGGATATAAAAAACCCTTTTGTTTTTTGTCGCGATGTTATGTTGTGACCATTTGTTATTTTTGGTATTCGGGCCGGGGTTTTTTAAAAGGGGCGGCCGAGGTTGGGGGGGAAGGTCGCTCCCAATCCGCCCCGGCCTTACCAGGCATATATAAAGGCAGCTGACACAGCTCAGGAGGGAAAATCTGAGGGGAAAACTGGGGGCTTCCGTGAGCTGTGGGGACATTTTAAGCTGCCCCAAGGGGTTTTTTGTGGAATTTGTGCACTGACCTGGTGGGCTGTTCCTTTATTTACAAATTTTGTTTTTTGAGGAAAGGCGTATCTGAACTGTGGTTGTCATAAGCTGAAGAAGCCGATTTTTTTTTTGTTGTTATTTGGCGCCCGGAGACAAAAAACTTTCGTTCACTTTGCACCTTTTCCATCGTGTCTGCACGTACCCCGGGCTGCCACTGAGCTAAAACCCCCACAATATATATACTGTATATTATATTGGTTGTTTTAATGCTCTTCCACAGAAAGATCAATTATGGATAAAAATAGTTTTCCTGAATGATAGATCTTTCGCTTGACTACGGGAAAATTTGACAATGACTATCTTTTAGCAGACAGCTAAAATGGTCATTCATTGTTACCCTTATAACAATTATTTTAGTCAAAAAGCTCACTTTTAAAGCTTTTAATCTAATACTCATCAAATTATATATATAATAAGTCATCACATTTTAACATTTAATATTAGAAAAAAATGGACACTCACTTTATAGACTACCTATTATTATTATTATTATTTATTTTAAAGCGCCATTGATTCCAGGGCGCTGTACATTCGAGGGAATTACATACATAACATAACATAACGAGTACAGTGATAAGGGATAATGACAATTGGCACGACAGAGGGAGAGAGGACCCTGCCCGCGAGGGCTTACAATCTACAAGGAGGGGGAAAGAGACAGGAGGTGGGGGGCAGACATGTATGAGGGGGAAGTAGTGACAATGTTAGTGAGGTTATAGGCAAGCCTGAAGAAATGGGTTTTCAGGTTGCTTTTGAAGCTGGTGAAAGTGGAGGAGAGTCTGATGTGTTGGGGCAGTGAGTTCCAGAGTGTGGGTGAAGCACGGGAGAAGTCTTGGAGACGGTTGTGTGAGGAGCTGATAAGGGGAGAGCAGAGGAGAAGGTCCTGTGAGGAGCGGAGAGTGCGTGGGGGGAGATATTTGGAAAATTAGGGCAGAGATGTATGGAGGGGAGAGGTCATGGAGAGCCTTGTAGGTCATGGTTAGTAGCTTGAAATGAATTCGCTGGGCAATGGGAAGCCAGTGAAGGGATTGGCAGAGGGAGGCAGAGGAGTAGCGAGGAGAGAGGTGGATAAGACGGGCAGCAGAGTTAAGGATGGATTGGAGGGGAGCGAGGGTGCTAGCTGGGAGGCCACTGAGAAGGATGTTGCAGCAGTCTAGGCGGGAGATGACAAGGGCATGGACCAGCATTTTGTAGTGTCATAGCCGAGGAACGAGCGGATGCGAGAGATGTTTTTCAGGTGGAGGCGGCAGGCAGAGGTGAGGGTTTGGATGTGTGGTTTGAAAGATAAAGCAGAGTCTAGGATTACCCCAAGACAGCGGACTTGTGGGACCGGTGAAAGTGTAGAGCCGTTGACTGTAATAGAGAGATCAGGGGCAGGGGTAGAGTTGGATGGTGGAAAGATGATGAGTTCTGTTTTCTCCACATTTAGTTTTAGGAGATGTGATGAGAAGAAGGAGGAAATGGAGGACAGACAGTCAGGGATCCGGGAGAGTAGAGAAGTGACATCTGGGCCAGAGATGTAGAGTTGGGTATCATCAGCATACAGGTGGAAATGAAACCATGTGAGGCTAGAGCTGACCGAGGCCAAGGGTGTAGATAGAGAAGAGTAGTGGACCCAGGACTGACCCTTGGGGACCCCAAACAGAGAGGGGCCCGGGGGGAGGAGGGGGAGCAAGAATGAGAGACGCTGAAAGTCCGATCAGTGAGGTACGAGGAGATCCAGGAAAGACCAAGTCCTGATCCCGAGGGAGGAGAGGATTTGTAGAGGAGGGAATGGTCGACAGTGTCAAAGGCAGAGGACAGGTCCAAGAGGAGGACACAGAGTAGTGGCATAGGCTTTAGCAGTTACTAGTCATTAGTGATTTTGGTTAGGGCGGTTTTCGGTAGAGTGGTGGGGTCGAAAACCAATTGTAGTGGGTCAAGAAGAGAGTTTGGAGGAGAGGTGGGGGGACAGCTGAAGATAGACGTGCTGCTCGAGGAGTTTGGAAGCAAAAGGGAGCTGTGTGAGGGGGCGAAATTTGGACAGAGAAGAGGGTTGTAGGTTTTTTTTTTTAGGATTGGAGTCATAGTAGCATGTTTAAAGGCAGAAGGGAAGATGCCAGAGGTTACTGATAGGTTGAAGAGATGGGTGAGTGCTGGGATGATAGAAGCACTGAGGTCTGGGATGAGGTGGGATGGCAGTGGGTCAAGACTACAGGTAGTGAGGTTGGATTTGGACAGTAAGGAGGAGAGCTTGTCACCTATAAAATAAACCAAGAAATAAAAAAAGAAATCCAAAGGCAAATGGTATGCACCATTGTTGGATGGGGCTAATGTTTCCTAGTCTCATTATGGGATCTGTTGAGGCTGGGCCAACATAATGTAAGCTTATCCAGGGATTGGTATATTTTAAAGTCTACAGGGGTGTCCTAAACAGGGTACAAGGGAGGAGATATCAAGGGCACATAATAAGGAGGACAGAGAATTAGATCCCACTACCAACCTCAATTATGCGCCAGGGCAAACCACATGCAGAGGGGTCTCTGTGTACAATCTATCTCAGACACACTACCAGGACTCACCTCCTTCTGCGCAACTTGGGGGGACGACCAGGGATATGCTACACAGCAACAGCCCACACGACCCTCACTCAGTCTACCCCATGAGCACCACACATACCCCCACACAGTCTACAACCCCAACAACACACACACTGCCACCACCTTTCAAGAGAGCAGCAAGGAAAGGAAAGAACTCTATACTACCAGTCACATGCTCCAGCAGCCCCTAAGTCTTAAAAGATATATGCAGTTCATTAGGACAACAAGGCAAAACTATTAAAGTTTTAAGATTTAATATAAAGGTGCAGTGCTTGGTTATATAAATTACTAAATAACAGCATACAGGGAGTTGAGGGATTTGCAATAATGCTGTAAGTTTATATTACCCTAAATAAAAGGCTTAATTTTACTATATTTCCATTGGTGGTTTTCGCTTCATCATCGTGTTGTAGTACTAACTTGACCACGCCCGGACTCGGTGAAGCGGCTGACCAAACCACTGAGGCTGGATTATGTTGGGGTGAGCTGACCTTTTGCTGTTTTTAACTGTGCGATACATAAAAACGTGCAGTACAGTATCTAAACAAAAGGGACAAAATAATGAAAAACATATATAAAAGTCCCGCTCAGTAGTGTAGCATTGAAGATAAATGGACACACCTACTCTTGGTGGTAAATCCTGGATCTGACACAGGTCTGTGACACCCACTGGTGTCTTAAGGAAACCCTAAAAAAAACGTGTAGTACAGTATCTAAATAAAAGGGGAAAATAATGAAAAACAGACCTTTAACAATTCGATCGGTACATAAAAGTCCCACTCAGTGGCGTAGCATTGAAGATAAATGGACACACCTACTCTTGGTGGTAACTCCTGGATCTGACCATGGTGTCTTAAGGAAACCCTAAAAAAAACAGCCACTCCTCCTGCTTAGGTCACAGACAGGATGGCTAATTACATGCCAGGGACACTAAGAAAGTCATAATTTCCAGCTTCTGTCATAACTCCTCATAGGAGTCTCCTAGTCAGATATCATGACCGTCAAGTTTCCAAGTATGAGTTTACCAACTCAGGCATACCAAATATGAATATGACAGATACATAACTTGGTTTGATTTCCATTTCTGTGGCTCCCTAAAGATGAAAAATCATGAACAAGACAGGAGCTATGGCTGTGTTTCTTGGCCATAATCTTATAAGTTAGTAATGGAAAACATGGCCAAGATTTGTATGATGTATAATTCTTCCCATTGACTGATTCCATGTACTCGGCTATCTAGAATTTGTGGGGATGGTTAGTCTGGCTTAAGTTACCCTTTTCCTACTTGTCCTAATTAACACTTCTGTGTTAATTAGCATTGCTGCCAAAAGGACCCACGAAGACTGCAGAATCAATGCAACATTTTCATAAAAAGATATGATAAAATGACTGCAACAATTTCATAAAAATACATGAAAAGATAAGAAACACCACATACTATATTTATATAGAAAATGATTAGGCAAACCGGAATTAAACATATGACCCCATAGGCTTCTTTTCCTTACACCTTCCCCCTTTATGATGTGGCATGGGAAATTGACACATCTTTATGGCACACGGTACAGTTGAGTCATTCTCAGTATTACACAAAGATCTTGTCCATCAGCAGTACACTATATAATGAAAATCAGCGCTGACATATTTACTTTTTCAAAAGCACTGATCTATGCATGACAGTGTAATACCTTATAAATAACAGTCATACAGTTACCAAATAATACACCTATACACGGAGCAAATATACCATAGGTATGATTGTTAATAAAGAAAAATCTACAGTACTAAGTCCCAATAATACTAAGGCTTAAAGGAGTTGTCTCCCCACAGGGTTTCAAAGAATGCATGAAAGAAATTCTCTGTCACTTCCTGGTTCATACTAATTTGCATAAGCTCCCTGCTTGTACAGCTAGGTTGTGCTTTCAGATGCTAATTAGATTAGATTAGCTTCTCAAACTACTGGAAGGACTTCTTATCTGATCCCCAAAACAAAAGCCCTAATTACAGAGCTGTTTACTTGAGATAAATCAAGCTTTTTACTGTCTGGCAGCACAGGACACTGACTGACACTGCTGACCTGTGTGATGACTCACTCTCTGTTATCTCATTGAACAAACAGCCCCAGGAGATTTGTTTACAGGTCTGTTACTGAGGGAACTGAAATAGCCATGGAGGTAATAAATTCACTTGTATCTCTTTAGGGAAAACAGAGGAACAATGCAATATATTTGGAAAATGTCTTTATTTTGTGTTCCCTACAATTTGAAAGCTATTCTTTGTAGCGAGACAACCCCTTTAAGGACCAAATAACACTGTTAGACCATGACCAAATATGACCACCACGTGACTACCAGTACACAGGCTCTCTGCAGAAATATATTACTGCCATATAGCAACCAGATAGTGGTAGATACCAGCAGTACACAGGGTGTGAAGACTGTATATTACCTCCAAAAAGTGCCCAGATAGTGGTAGATAACAGTCATACACAAGCTGTGCAGACTGTATATCACCTCCATACAATGACTGTATAGTGGTAGAACCAACTGTAAAAGGCGCTCTGCATACATTTAAGTGATTACAGTGCAGTTGACATCTGCTCGGATGGGAGTTGCTCTCTTTTCTTTTTCTGCTCCATCCGGTCCAGATCACCATGATGAATTCTCCCAGCCACAACTCGTCTCTTCAAAATTTACCACACAAATATTTTGGAATTCTCACTTTTCCAGCATTTACCTACCCTCCTACTGGGAGAGGGGGTTACATACCTCCCTAACTAATGGGAGTCTATATGGGAAAGCAAGGAGACATCCCATCCCCACAGCAACTCGCTTTCCTATAATAGAAAAGCCAGGTACCTGCTGTGGGGGATGGGTAGTCACCCATCTTTCTTATACAGGCCCCCATTAGGTAGGAAGGTATATAGACACCCCCAGTAGGTAGGTATGTATATAGGTCTGCTCATTCCATAGGTAGGTATATAGCCTCTTGATAGGTGTGTATATAAGTCCCATTAGTAGGCAGGTATATAGGTACCCTTGGTAGTTAAGTGCCCCCTCAGTATGTAGACAAATATATATGAACCCCTGTAGGTAGTTTTCATAGTCCCTCACAGTAAGGAAGTAGGTACTGTATATAGTTCCCCTCAATAGGTAAGCATATAGGGCAGCATGTCCCAATACTAATGCGCCATAGTTTTGGTGTATTTTGCGGCCAAAAAAAATTTGACGGCATATTCGCTATATAAATGAACTGTTATATACCAAAACTAGGCACATTATACACCGGGCACGACACATTCCATTTCGCCTAAAAAGTTGCATTAAATATAGTAGCAATGATATGCTGTGCGCCTCCATAACACAATGCGCCCTGACAGGCGCATTACATACACTGGCAATAATACGCTATGCACCTCGATTGCGCAATTCGCCTTTTTAGACGCATTAGGTTTAATATGCATGGAATACCAGACGTCAGATTTTTGAAAGGATCGTACTTTCAGACGCACTTTACACTGATTAAATGCGCCTAAAAATTTCCGCAGTGACGCCAGTTTACGGACATGTCGGCCATAGCCCCCCCAAAAAAAATATTAAAGTAGATAGATAGGTATATAGATCAGCATGGTAAGTAGGTACCTATATATGTCCCCCAGTAGGTAAGTTGGTACACAGGGCCCCGTGTAGGTAGATATATAGCCACTTTAAGTAACTAGGAGGCTATATAGGGTCTCAGTAGGCAGGTTAAAAGCTTGCTTCAGTAGGTACTTATATAGGTTATCCCAGTAGGTAGGTGGGTATATAGGTCCTCTAGTAGGTTATTAGGTATATAGTGTCTTCTAGTAGGTTGGTAGGTATATGAGGCTTACAGTAGGTTGGTAGGTATATTTGTCACCCAGTAGGTTGATAGGTATATAGGATCTCACAGTAAATAGGTAGTTATATAGGATCCCCCGGTAGGGTGGCAGTTATATGGGGACCCCGGTATGTACGTATGTGTATAGGTTCCTCCAGTAAATTTTTAGTTATTTAGGGTCACTAGTAGGTAGGTATATATGTCCCCCAGTAAATTATAGGTATATGGGGTCTCCCCAGTCTATAGGTAGGTTTTTATGTCCCTCCAGTAGGTTATAGAGCCTCCCAGTCTGTAGGTAGGTCTATATGTTCTCCACTAGGGTATATGACTTCCCAGTTTGTAGGTAGGTATACACTGCTTAAAAAATAAAGTGAACACTAAAATACCACATCCTTGTTCTCAATGAATGAAATATTCCAGTAGCAATTCTTCATTCGTTACATAGAGGAATGCATTGAGAACAATAAAACATAAAAATGATGAAGATTAAAATTGATATCCCATGAAGGTCTGGATTTCAAATGATACTCAAAATCAGTGTAAAATCAAATTTCAGGCTGATCCAACTTCAGTTGAAATGCCTCATTCCTGATGAAGTGGCAAATGTTATCTTGAGGGATCTTCTCCCAACAATACTAGTACTATCCACATCTATGAGATTTCACAGAAGTGTGATTGACTTGTGTAACGGCTGGGTAGTGGATCCTCTGGACCACCGCAAGCGATGATAGTTAAGCCACGCCAGGGAGCGGAGTCCAAGTAGCTCCCGGTATTCACCAGAGCCCGCCGCAAAGCGGGTTGGACTTGCTGCGGCGTGAGGCTACCAGGTCGCTACCCCTGACGTGACTTGCTTGCGATGGCGGCCGAGGTGCAGTGTGGTACAGAATCGCAATCCAAGAATCGTAGTCGTGGGCAGGCAGTAAGGTCAGGGCTGGCGGCAATGGTTCGTGGTCGTGGACAGGCAGGAAGGTCAGGGCAGGCGGCAGAGGTTCGGAGAAATGTAGCAAGAGGTCTGGTACACGGTAAGGCGAGAATACACTTATGGAACGCTTTTTCTAAGGCACGGGGCAACATAGATCCAGCAAGAAAGTCCTGCTGACCTCACCAATAAATAGGGGCAGAGCCGGGCAACCGGCCAATTATCGGCGCGCTGGCCCTTTAAATTTACAAGAACGAGCGCGCGCGCCCTAGAGTAGAGGCACGCGCGCCTCGGCCGGCAGAGGGCGCAGACAGAACAGGAACGCGGCTAGGTGAGTGGCCAGACCGAGTACGCCCGCGGCCCATCCCGCGGCCAGCAGCGCCTCCCGTCCCGGAGAGGAAGCACGGGTGCGCCTGCGGCCCGCGGGCCGGATCGGGACGCCGCTCGTTACAACTTGGAGTTACATTGTGTAGTTTAAGTTTTCCCCCCAGTCTATAGGTAGGTATATATGTCCCCCAGTAGATATAGGTATATAGGTTCCCAATTCCCCACACCTCACCATTTCCCTGATGAAGCTCTCACTGCTCTCTGCTCCCACACAGGCGAAGTAACGTCATCGTGCTGTGCAAGCGATGTAATGACATTCTCATGCGGCCTGTGCTGTATACTCCGGAGGGCCGCAAGCCTGCTTGCATCCCACCAGAGTACTCTGTGGGTCAGGAAACTCTCACTCTCTGCTCCGCGTTACCCTTGAAGTATATACATGTCCAGAGGACACGGCAGCAGCCCAGAAGCCGGCAGGCAGATTGCAGGTTCGGGGCACCAGCAGTTTTGTCCAGGGCAAGAGCTCCGGATAAAACTACCTAGCGATGCCCCCGTGTCATTCTCTTCCACAACTGGGACCATTCTCCAGTTCCCTGGTCAAGTTTCCAGTGCCCTGTACAACATGATAAATCAGACAAAATATATATAAAACAATTAAGCAAACCAGAATAAAACATTTGATCCTAGAGCCGCTTACAAAACATAAGACAAACATTAAAAAACTTGAATTTGAAGCAGGATGGTTTCTTGAATTATATTTCCCCCCACAACTGTAGGAAACATGCTCACCAACTACTAGTATAACCCAAAAAGCTATACAGTAAACTAAGGTGTAGCACCAATGAGAAGCTAAATCTTTATAACATATATTTGTTCTAATTCTAAGCATATTCCAACTATATGCATGTGTATAAAGGTTGCAAGTACAACTATGTGTCCTCCATGCTTGAGTCGTGATGGTAAAACACATACTTAAACTGAGACAATGAAAGATTAGGGATTATTCCATTACACTGTACAATATTGTGCAGCAATATTCTAGGAATCATGTTATAGTTCAGCTGTTCTGAGCTGCCACTATAGTCTTTGTTTCAGGCATCACGCAATGTATTTGTCAGCATCCTCAAGATCGTTCTTTCCCTGCACTTGCATGCACCAGACCGTATCAAAAGTAATAGAGCACAGACCTAGATTTTCTCAGATCTAGTTACCGTGAAAGTGGACTGCAATTTCCCAGTGGAATGCAACCAACTTTCTAACTTTATATACAGTGATTCACACAAAATAATTTTGGTTCCTCAAAAATAAATTAAAGTAAAAGACTGTGGGAGCTATTTACAACAGTTTGCTTCATGTAATTCACTTGCTACTGAGCTTTGTACTTTACTAAATTCTGAACAGCCTCATAGATCAAATTTAAAATAAATAGATGATGCATATTGTAAGTATGTAGATATATACATAGACGATATATATTGTATATACAGTATATACTCGAGTATAAGCCGAGTTTTTCAGCACAAAAAATGTGTTGAAAAATCCGATCTCGGCTTATACTCGAGTCACTGTCGGCGCTCGGGCGCTGCGATGGCAAGTGCGGTGACAGGGACGCTTCAGCTATATGCGACTCCTCAGGGAGCGCATATAACTGAATGCCGAGTACCTGACAGCGTCCGGGCGTTGCGGTGGCCCAGGCGCTGTCAGCGATCTCCTCCCCTGTGTGCGACTCCTCCGGAGCGCATACAGGTGAAGAGATACCACTGCGGACCAGAGAGCGAGCGCTCCGTGCTCCGCAGGGGACTCTGGGCAGCCGCAAACTCGCGACTGTCCAGAATTTCCAGCACAGGCAGTGTGTGTCATCACGCTGCCTGTGCGGCCCGAGGACATCACGCACTCTGTCCCGAGAAGACAAAGCGGAGCGCCCGGGAGGCGGAGCAGCGGGGTATCAAGGTGTTTGTTTTTTGTTTTAAAACCCTGCCTATACCCTGCCTATGAGGACCTATACCTGCCTATAAGCAGACTAGGGAGACTTATACCTGCCTATAGCCTGCCTATGGGGGCATATACCTGCCTATAACCTGTCTGGGGGCATATACCTACCTATAACCTGTCTATGGGGGCATATACCTGCCTATAACCTGCTTAGGGGGACCTATACCTGCCTATAGCCTGTCTATAAGAAACTATACCTGCCTACAACTGCCTATAACCTGCCTAAACCCTGCTTATGGGGGCAATTACCTGCCTATAATCTGCCTATGGGGACATATAGCTGCCTATACCAGCCTATAACCTGCCTATGGGGGACATTAAACTGCCTATACATGCCTATAACCTTCCTATGGGTGACATTAAACTGCCTCTACCATCCTATATCTGCCTATGAGGAACATTAAACTGCCTATACCAGCCTATATCTGCCTATGGGGGACATTACACTGCCTATACCAGCCTATATCTGAGTACAGGGGATATTAAACTGCCTATACCTGCCTACATCTACCTATGGGGGACATTAAACTGCCTATGTAATTTTATTGGTATCCATTTTTATTTTTGATATTTACCATTAGCCTCTGCATTTTCCACCCTAGGCTTATACTCGAGTCAATAAGCTTTCCCATTTTTTGTGGCAAAAGTAGGTGTCTCAGCTTATACTCGGGTCGGCTTATACTCGAGTATATACAGTATATACAGTATCTCACAGTGAGTATACCCCTTGTATTATATCTTTTCATGGGACAACACTAAAGATATGACACTTTGATTAATGTAAAGTAGTCAGTGTACAGTGTAACAGTGTAAATTTGGTGTACCCTCAAAATAGCTCAACACACAGCCATCAATGTCTAAGCCACTGACAACAAAAGTGAGTACATCCCTTAGTGAAAATGGACAAATTGTGCCCAATTTGTCATTTTCGCTCCACGGTGTCCTGTGACTTGTCCATGCTAAAAGGTCTCAGATGTGAATGGGGAGAAGGTGTGTTTAATTTGGTGTTATCACTTTCACACTCTCATATTGGTCACTGAAAATTCAACATGGCACCTTATGTCAAAGAACTGTCTGAGGATCTGAAAAAAAGAATTGTTGCTCTACATAAAGATGGCCTAGGCCAGTGATGGCGAACCTTTTAGGGGCGGAGTCCCCAAACTGCAACCCAAAACCCACTTATTTATCGCAAGGTGCCAGCACTGCAATTTAACCTGAATACTGAGTTGACAAGTGTCTCTATTGCCCATAGCAACCAAGCGGAGCATTGCTCTATTTAGTTGCACTGGGCTCTGCGGGTTCCGTAGTAATATAAATAGAGTGTCTATTATTGAAAGTGTCCTGATAATACAAGTAAAAGTAAAAAAATTAAAAATGTGTGCATATGTATATAAAATAGGCAAGGAAAAGAGTTGCACTTACAACACCAAATATATACATATATACGTATATATATATATATATATATATATATATATATATATATATATATGTGTGTGTGTGTGTGTGTACATTATTTATACGCATGTGTGTGTTGTGTATGGAGGGCTGGGAGTCCAGTATGGAGAGCTGGGTGTCCAGGGGTCCTGTATGGAGGGCTGGTGTTCCAGGGGGTCCTGCATGGACGGCTGGGGTTCTAGTATGGAGGGCTGATGGTCCAGGGGGTTCTGTATGAAGGGCTGTGGGTCCAGAATGGAGGGCTGTATGGAGGGCTGGGTGTCCAGGGGGTACTGTATGGTGCGCTGGGGGTCCAGGGGGTCCTGTGAAAAATTTGGCATACCACAAAAATGTGGTATACCTTGCATAGCATATTTGAGCCTAATTTAGGCACATAGCAAAAAAAAAAGGCGCATATCATATCATTGATGCGCCTAATTTAGGCACATTCAAAAGTGTTGTGCCTGGCATACAATGTGCCTAGTTTTGGTGTACTACAGTTTATATATATATAGAGAGAGAATAAGGCATCAACAGGTTTTTGGTGCAGAATACACCAAAAAAAATGGTGCAGCCGTAATGGGACATGTCACCCTAAGTTCTGTTTTTCTATTGTATCAAATACTTATGCCATGCAATAAAATGCAAATTAATTATTTAAAAATCACGATTTTCTGGATTTTGTAGATTCTGCCTTTCACAGTTGAAGTGTACCTACGATAAAAATTACACAGGGTTACTTCAGTGTATGTAATAACCCTGCGAATGTCAACATGCGGACTGAAGGTGATGACATCCTTGTTACAGAGCGTGCATAGTATGAGCCCACGGCTGAGCAATATGTGGACAATATATAGAAAAGTATTTTTCAGACTATAAGACGCACTGGACCACAAGAGGCACCTGGGTCTTAGAGGAGGAAAATAGGGAAAAAAAATTCAACCAAAAAGTGCAGGCTGAAGTGTGTTTTTTATTGGTACCATTTTGGGATAGATGTGTCTTTTTGATCACTTTTTATTTCAATTTTTGGAGATATGAAATGACCAAAAAAAAACCACAATTTTGCCATTTGGAATTTTTTCTTCTTCTATAGTGTACAGCATATAACATAAATGATGTTATATTTTAATAGATGAAATGGCAAAAGGGGTGATTTACACTTTT
This sequence comes from Phyllomedusa bahiana, assembly GCA_025379985.1. Lineage (NCBI taxonomy): Eukaryota > Metazoa > Chordata > Amphibia > Anura > Hylidae > Phyllomedusa > Phyllomedusa bahiana. The sequence continues at coordinate 63,002 of JAODAL010023153.1, forward strand.
AGGGCGACATGTATGACCGGGCTTTTCGCCTGTTTTTTGGAGTAACCCGCGCCTCCCGGCCTGAATCCCCCTGTCGGACGCAGGGATGCAGTGTTAGGCGCAGCGTTCGCCACTTTCAGCTGCGCCCCACATGAAGGGGCAGGCAATGGGCGCGGTGTAGGCGTTCCGGGGCGGGACACGGCGCGCTCGAAAACTCCGAGGCTCGCCAAAGCGCGGCGCATTGCAGCGCTCGGCAGCTCTGACCTCAGACCATTTATTTTGGTTTCC
>JAODAL010023154.1:0-63268 GCA_025379985.1 Phyllomedusa bahiana
TTCAAAGATAATCTCCTAGGGGTTACCCCCCAAAGTGACTGATGTGGCTGAACAGACAGCCAAAAGGTTGCTAAAAAAATTTAGGGGGTGTATGGGCTGTCCACATCTAGAAACTGGAAAAACTTTCAGGAGTAAAAAAAAGGGACAGTCATTTATGATTAAACATTTTCATAAATTGTCTTTCAAAAGGGGATCTACCGCTTTCGTTGTCCATGGGACGGTTATGTGGAAAGACCATGGGGAGTTGAGAAGGAGAAAAAAGGGTGAACATCATGTGATTTTCGTAAAAAAGGGACACCCCATATCCAACATATCTGGAGTCAACATGGGGGTTTTCTGGGGATCTAAAAATTAGGGGGAATTGTTTCCCCTCCCCCTAAAGGAAGGGCAATTTTGATTTTGATCTCCTCAGACGTGAAACCTTTGGCTAACCCTTAGGAACTGCATACCAAGGGACTCAATAAACATTAAATTTTTGTTGCTTTTTTATAATGGGGTTTTAGCATGGGGGGCTCTGATGTACCCTTTTGGGAGATTATTTTTTGAAATTCCACAGTTTTTATCAGCATTTTTAAATTTTTACTAATTTTAATGGACCCAAGTACGTTTCTATTTCTCCCTTGTTTTTCTTCTTTCTAACTAACATATGTACCTCTGATCTTTTTTAATACTCACGATATTCTGCGTACTATTGTGTCATTTACTTTTACTACTGTGCATACCCTATCCATCCTGATTACTACCAGGAGGATGCCAAACAAAAATCTATCTTTATACTTGATTTCTGTCCATTGGGTTGCAGCTAGATTTTTTGCCCTGCCCATATGAATGGGCGTTGTTCGTGTGCACTTTTTGTCGAAACAAATGCGCTTTTAACCACCCCTTTTTGCGTTTTTTTACATTATACAGTGGACGGGGGTGGCCGTTCCATCCCAAATTTGTGGGCGGAAGTACGTTGTGCGCATATTTCGCGCCCACATTCCAGCACCGGGGGAAGTCATTTTCCCGGACTTCGCGCCTTAGGGGGAAGTAGGAGGACGGAGCAAGCATGTGACCGGGTTTTCCCTGGTGACAGCTAAAGACATCCGCCCTTTCCCTCACATTTAAAACCCGCCTGTGATTCAAACAAACGGGGGGGCCACCCAAACCCCTTTCCCGGGGTCTTTTTTAGCCATCCTCTATGACCTGCTTAAATTGCAATCTCTGTGTTGGTAATACGGACTTTCTTTCTCTGAGATTATGTCTTTCCGCTGGGGGTTCGGGGGTTTCATGTTTGGGAAGTATTGGGCGTTTGTATTATAAAATCCTTTGTTTTCAATACAATGCATGGCTGCTTTTAACCCCGCGCAGTTTTGATTAATTGACCTGACTTGTGTTTTTTCATTTTTTAGCATCTAATATGGGACAGGATAAATTGGGGGTAACTTTTTCCCTTTCCTACCCTCAGTTTTTTGAATTTTTGATCCCATTTCTAGATTATATCACACTTCATTGGGTTCCCCTTAAAGACTTGGTGGGCGAAACATGTGGGACATTGTATATTAAGTAAGGGGAAACTTTAGTCATAGGGTAAGCCCCAACCCGGGGAGGGTCCCGGCCTTGCGGGGCGAGTGCCTAACATTTTAACTGGTTGTGGAACCCCATGACTGTCAGAATTTTGCAGTATTAATACCCATTTTTTATTGCACTTATGTGTTTTTGATTTTTTATTTAATTCCACCAATTATTTTTTAATTTTGAAGTAAAAAGTTAAAATTTTATATTGCACAAACAATTTTCATACGCACTCCATTTTTTGGTTTTGGGGTTTTTGGTTATACCTGGCGGGGGACGATCCTTGTGGTCTCTATATGGCGGGGGGTAGGGTTTTACCGAGGTTGTGTCTGGACCTCTTGCGGTTCTATATGGCGGGTTGTAGTTATACCCGAGCGTGACTGATCTCTATGTGGGCTCTAATGGCAGTGTTGTAGGTTTATCCTAGCTGGTGTCGCCTCTATGGGTTTCATATGGTGGGGTTTTTAGTTATAGTGAGCTGGTGTCTGACCTCTATGTGGTCTCTATATGGGTTTTTGTTTTAAGTTTTACCGAGCGGTGTCTACCCTATGTGGTCTCTATATGGCGGTGTTGTAGGTTATATCGGCGCCGTATAATGCCCGCATACAAAGTTCCCCCATTGACCCCGGGAAAGGGGTTACACTTTTCTTTCTTGTGGGGGTATTTTAGGAGGGGTGAGGTGCTGACCAAGGGAAACGGGGGCGGGATATTTATATTGGGGAGGAATTGTATTGGGTGGGGGGGATATTGTATGGGGGTGGGGGGGCTTTGTATGTGGGGGGAGGGGAATTGTATGTGGGTGGGGGGGATATTGTATGTGGGTGGAGGAGGATATGTTGAGGGTGGAGGGGGGAAATTGTATGGGGGGGGGGGGGGATATTGTATGGGGGTGGAGGGGTTTGGGGGTGGGGGGGTATGTATTGGGTGGGGGGGATATTGTATGTGGGTGGGGGGGAAATTTTGTTGTGGGTGGGGGGGGATTTTGTTTGGGTGGGGGGGGGATATTGTATGTGGGTGGAGGGGGATATTGTATGTGGGTGGGGGGGGTATTTTTTTGTGGGGGGAGGGGGGATATTGTATGTGGGTGGAGGGGATATTGTATGGGTGGAGGGATTTGTATGTGGGGGGAGGGGATATTGTATGTTGGCGGAGGGAAAAGTGTTTTGTGTGGGGGGGGGGTGTTTATTGTATGTGGGGGGCGGGGGATAGTGATGGGGGGGGAGGGGATATTGTTTTGGGGGTGGGGGGGATTTTGTTGGGGGGGGGGGGGTTTTGTTTGTGGGGGGGGGGGGGTATTGTATGTGGGTGGGGGATATTGTTGGGGGGTTGGTGGGGTATTTTTGTGGGTGGGGGGGGGAATTGATGGGGTGGGGGAGGAATTTTGTATGTGGGGGAGGGGAATTGTTGGGGGTGGGGGGTTGGGTATTGGGTGGGGGGGGGTTTGTAGTGGGGGGGGGGATTTGTTGTGGGTAGGGGTATTGTTTGGGGGTGGAGGGGGTTTGTTGTGGGTGGGGGGTATTTTTGGGGGTTTGGGGGGGTTTGTTGGGGGTGGGGGGATTTGTTGTGGGGTGGGGGATTTTGTGTGGGTGGGGGGTTTTGTTTGGGTGGAGGGTTTGGGGTTTGTGGTGGGGGGGTTATTGTATGTGGGTGGAGGGGATTTGTATTGGTGGAGGAGATATTGTATTTTGGGTGGGGGGGATTTTTATGTGGGTAAAGGGGGGGTATTGTTGTGGGTGGGGGGGATATTGTAGTGGGTGGAGGGGTATTGTAGTGGGTGGGGGGGGATATTGTATGTGGGGGGGGAATTGTATGTGGGGGGGGAATTTGTATGTGGGGGGGGATTTGTATGTGGGTGGAGGGGTTTTGTATGTGGGTGGAGGGGTATTGTATGTGGGTGGGGATTTTGTATGGGGGTGGAGGGTTTTGATTGGGTGGGGGGGATAATGTAGTGGGGGGAGGGGATATTGTATGTGGGGGGGGGGATATTGTTGTGGGGGGGGGGGATATTGATGTGGGGGAGGGACTATTGTATATGGGGGGAGGGGATATTGTATGTGGGTGGAGGATATTGTATGTGGCTGGAGGGGGATTTTTGTTTGGGTGGGGGGTTTTGTATGTGGGTGGGGGGATATTGTTGGGGGTTGGGGATATTGTATGTGGGTGGAGGGATTTGTATGTGGGGGGGGGATTTTGTATGTGGTGGGGGGGGATATGGATGGACCCTTTTAGCCCTGTTTTTTGTATGTGAACGACATTTGTGTGACCTCTTGCATTTTTACTACACAATACATCTTTTTTACACACTGTTTATGGGTAAAATGGGCGCTTTTGTCCGAGGGCCGTAATATTTTCATGACTAGGGGTCCCCCCCAAAGACAACTCCCCTGTGGCCCCCAACCCCCCCCATCCGACACTGTTTCGGCCCAGATAGGGTTGGGTATGGCGGATACGGGTACCATATGGCACCCAAAAAGCCATCGCCCAGCTGGCCCCAAAAATGCTCAATTGGAAAAAAAATTTGGAAAACCAGGCAGGCCCTTGCCCTCATGGTCGCCTTACCCTGGAAAAATTTGGGGGGTTTGGGGTCAGGAGGGAGGTCGGGTTCCATTAAACCCCTGAGGAACATATGGGCCTGTTAAAACCCGCATTCCCCGCTGGGCCCCTAAATGCTTGATTGGGGATAAAACTGGTGCTGGGCGGTCAAGGAAGGTTGCAAAATTGGGGGAGACCCTTTGTGGAGAAATTTTCCTGCCAGTTTGGAAGCCCCAAGAGGCAGCCATGTGTCCAGGTGTCCCCACATATCTTGTTTGGGGCCCTCGTATCACATAGGGCGTCCCCTGTTGTACGCGATGTCTCCCCAGATCATCTCACCAGTATTTGGGGCAGTGTATGGCTTCACAGCAGAAGCCTCCATACTCCAGATTGAGGTAATAAAAAAGGGTTTTTTTTTAAACTTCCCCCCTACAAGTTTAAATAAAACCCTTTTATTACCTCAAACTGGGGGAAAATCCGAGTTTTGGTCTCAATGAGTGTCGCATGTCTTCTTTTCCCCTTGTTTGGGACGTCTCCTATTGTTTTTTTACACTGACGGGTTTTTTTCCCTGCAACAAAAGGGCTGCAGGCTGCCGTGATTTTAGCTTCAAACGGAGCTTACATTAAATTTCCCATACGATGTTGTGCCTTTTTTGGAAAAGCACAACTAATCCCGGGGGAATTATTTCCTTTTCCAATTTTAAGCTTCTGATTTTCCTATTGTGCGCCTTTGTGTCTCCTCTTTTCCTTTTTTTATTGTATATCTATCTATCTATCTATCTATTCATTTTCATCTATTTATTACTATCTATCTATCTATCCAATCATTATCTATCTATCTTTCTATCTCATATCTATCTATCTATCTCATAGCTATCTATCTTATCTATCTATATCTCAATATCCTACTCTATCTATCTACAATCTACTATCTTTCTATCTATCTATCTATCCTATCTATCTATCTAATCATATCTATTCTATCTATCTCATATCTATCTCAATCTATCTATCTATCTATCTATCTATCTATCTCATATCTAATGTATCGTATCTATCTATCTATCTATCTATCTATGCTTCTATTTATCTATCTCTATCTATTCTATTCTAATCTTATATCCATCTAATCTACTATCTATCTACTATCTATCTATCTTATCTATCTATTCTATCTATCTAATCTATCTACTATTCTATCTATCTATCTATCTATCTATCACATATCTCTATTATATCTATCTATCTATCTATCTATCCCATATCTATCTATCTATCTATCTATCTATCTATCTATCTATCTATCTATCACATATATATCTATCTATCACATATTTATCTATCTATCTCTCTATCTATCTATCTATCTATCTATCTATCTATCTATCTATCTATCTATCTACCTACCTGCTATCAACATCATATGAAAAAGTTTGGGCACCCTATTAATCTTAATCATTTTTAGTTCTAAATATTTGGGTGTATTTTGTCAACAGCCATTCATTCATATAAATCTAATAACCTGATGGACACAGTAGAATATTTCCGATTGAAAATGAGGTTTATTGTAACAAACACAAAATGGCAATATACATTAAACCAAATTTTGTGACTGGTGCAAAAATATCGTACCCTTATAAATTTATTGATTTGAATAACTCCTAACTACTTTTTACTGACTTTCTGAAGCCAACATTGGTTTGTAACCTCAGCTGAGCTTTGAACTTCATAGCCAGGTGTATCCAAGATGAGAAAAGGTATTTAAGGGGGGGCCCAATCGCAGTTGTTCTTCCATTTGAAATCTCCTGTGACAGAGTGCATCATGGGCACCTCAAAACAACTCTCAAATGATCTGAAAACAAAGATTGTTCAACATAGTTGTTCAGGGAAAGATACAAAAAGTTTGTCTAGAGATTAACCTGTCAGTTTTCCACTGTGAGGAACATAGTAAAGGAAATGGAAGACCACAGGGAGAAGTTCTTGTTAAGCCCAAAGTGGCAGGCCCAAGAAAACTAGTCAGAAAGGCAAGAGAAGAAGAATGGTGAGAACAGTCAAGGACAATCCACAGACCACCCTCCAAAGAGAGCTGCAGCAACATCATGCAGCAGATGGTGTCACTGGTGCATCGGTCAACAATTATAGCACACTTTGAACAATGAGAACCTGGATGGGAGAGTGATGCCGAAAGAAGCCGTTTCTTGAAAGCACGCCACAAACAGAGGTGCCGCCTGAGGTATGCAAAAGCACATTTGGACAACAGTCCATTTTGAAAAGGTCCTGTGGACAGATAACAAAGATGAAACAAAGATTGAAGTTTGTTTTGTCACACAAAAAGGGCGTTATGCATGTGCTTCCCAAAAACACAGCATTCCAAGAAAAACACTTGCACCCACTGTAAAATATTGGTGGAGAGATTCCATCATGCTTTGGGCTGTATGGCCAATGCCGGGCACCGGGAATCTTGTTAAAGGTTGAGGGTCGTATGGATTCAACTCAGTATCAGCAGTTTCTTCAGAATAATGTACAGAATCAGTTGATGAATTTGAAGTTACCCGGGGATAGGATATTTCGCAAGACAATGAATCCCAAACACAGCTCCAAATCTACTCAAGCATTCATGGCAGAGGAACAATTACCGAAATGTACTGGAATGTCCAACCCAGTCCCCCAACCGAATATCATTGAACATCTGTTGGGATACTTTGAAGCGGGCTGTCCATGCTCGGCGGCCATCCAAACTAATTGAACTTGAAATTGTTTAGTAAAGAGGAATGGTCCCAAATAATACTCTTCATCCAGGATCCCAGGAACAGATTTAAAGCACAGGAAGCGACTAAGGCTTAATTTTTGCAAAGGAGCTCTACCTAAATATTAATGTCACTTTGTCTGTTGGGTCCCAAACTTTGTTGCACCGTTTCAAATATTGGGTTTAATGCAAATTGCACATTTTGTGTTAGTACAATAAACCTCATATTCAATCCGAAATATTTACTGTTGTCCATCAGGTATTAGATTATAACAAATTGAAATGGCTGTTGCACACACAAATATTTAGAACTAAAAATTATTAAGATTAATAGGGGTGCCCATACTTTTTTCATATGACGTATTCTATCTACCTCATATCAATCTATCTATCAATCAATCTATCTATCAATCTATCTATCTACTATCTAATCAATCAAACTATCTATCTCATATCTATCATCTATCTCATATCTATCTAATTCTATCTATCTATCTCATATTCAATCTAACTCATATCTATCTATCAATCTCATATCCAATCTATCTATCAATCTATCCCCTCAATCTAACTATCTATCTACTAATCTATCTATCTATCTCATATCTGAACTATCGCTATCTATCTATCTATCTATCTATCCTATCAATCACATATCTATCTATCACAATATTTATCTAACTCTCTCATATCTATCTAATCTATCTATCTAGTCCTATCTATCTATCTGTCTATCATCTATCTACTATCTATCTATCTATCTATATATCCTATCTCATAGCTATCTATCTATCTCCTATCTATCTATCTATCTATCTATCTCCTATCTATCTATCTATCTAAATAAAAACTATCTATCTATCTATCTATCTATCTATCTATCTATCTCTCTAAAAAAAAAATATATAACTATCTATCTATCTATCTATCTATCTATCTATGAGTTACTTTTACAAGATGCGCTTTGGTTCGTCCCAGCTATCATGATCGTCCTCATTTACCTTGGCACCATACCATCTGGTGCTCTGGGTCCTTGGTCCCTTTGGTCTACTGGATCTAGGATGCAAGCGCATTGTTTCTTGCTAATTTAGCCTCTTAGAGCCCATATTACATCTTTTGGCGTTTCCTGTGCTAGATGATGCATGGGCTCCGAGGTCTGATGACAGTCCGGACCCTGCTCTAGTGGTGAAGAGTGGAATTCCTGTTTTTCCCCTAACAAAACCTTTACATAGATTGCATCGCTGCAGCCATAAGGACCCAAACTACAAAATGATCACTGAGTGAACTGGCTCCGTGCTCTCTTACCGGCATTATGATGTTTATGTCAAATGTTAATGAAGGGTTAATTGATATTTTCAGGGCCCTTGAGGTGTATTTTGGCCAAAATATCGACTAATATCTCATGTCATCATCTCATGATATTTTTTTCAGGATGCCGGTATGCCCTGTGATACTGAGGAGCAGGGGTGTCAGTATTTTGTGTTGGGCACTTGGACTATGCTGGGGAGTCCGTCCAGTCAAATAGTATGGGAGTAACCAATAGGATTATTTCCTCCTGCATTTCAGGTCTGCCCATGCCTGAGGCTCTCTGGACACACGTTGTTATGGACTTCATCACAGAATTTCAGGTTGTATCATCATTTAGGTCATAGTCAGGGCCATCTTATTCATTGGGAACACTAGGCAGTTGACCAGGGGACCCATAAGCATAGGGGCCACAGGTGGTATGAAGTATGTCCTGGAAAACCAGGGCATACACTTTTGATGGCCCGTTTGGTGTTGCATAGTCAAGGCCACTGTTGCGACCGGCGCCCGCGACTCCTCCTGCGGGCGCCGGCGCAGCTCTGCCCCGGTCCCCGGGACGAGTGCCGCCTCTGCCCGGGTGTCGGGCGGCGGGCGCACTCGCCCTCCGGCGCGCCAGTACTTACCCAACCGCACTCCTGTGTCCCTGCAGTCTCCTGCTGTCCGGCGCGCGCGCGGCAGCTCTGTGAGATTTAAAGGGGCAGTGCGCCGGTAATTGGGTAATTGCCGGGCACTGCCTCTATTTCACCTGGTACGCTTCCGCCGCTCCCCTGCCGGATCATTAGTGCCTTGCTATCGAAAAGCGTTCCCTAGTTCTCGTTCCTGATGCTACCGTGTACCGTATCCTCGCTTCCGGTCTCATTTTTTTTTTTTTTTTTTTTTCTTGACCAGAATCCCTGCCGCCTGCCCTGACCGCCAGCCTGTCCCAGCGACACGGAACCCATAGCTGCCCTGCCCTGACCTTCTGCCTGACCCCCGACTACGAGCCTGCTGACGATTTTGCACCACGCTATACTTCGGCTGCCACCGCAAGCAAGTCTCGACATGGGTAACGACCTGGTAGACTCCCGCCGCAGCAAGTCCCATCAGAGTGTTATAAACAAAAAAAAAAATTAATTTCTTTAAGAGTGGCTCTGTGAAAACCGGGACCTAATTAATTCTGTCCTGCGTGCTTCACACCAATCGCTTGTGGTGGTCCAGTGATCCACTTCCGTGTCACGGAACCGTAACAGTAAATCTGGCCATGGCCAAGGTTACCGCTGCCCCATGTGGCGGACCTCTCTCGCGTGGTGACCTGACAGTCCTCGCAACTGGCCCCAGCAGGGGCAACGCTGGATCAGTTGACCCGCCATGGTGCAGCAGCTCGTCACCGGCCCAGGCAGCAACTTCCACTCCTCCTGTGGCCCGCTCCCGCTCGCCGCGATTCCACTGGCTCCGTTTGGGACCCAAGCTCCGTTGTCGCTGCCTGCCAAATATTGACGGTGATCCAAAGCTCTGCAGGGGTTTTCTCTCACACAGTCACATGCACATTGAGTAAATGGGGGAACCAATTCCTGTCTGAACTTCCAAGGTGGCCGTTTGTGTCAGCCTGTTGTGCCGGGAAGGCCCTGGCCTGGGCTACACCTCTATGGGACAGGAGCGATCCTGTGACTGGGATCTAGCATGCTTCCTACTGAATACCGCAGTGTCCCCCTTCGAGGAGCCAGCCCGAGCATCTTCCAGTCAGAGACGGCACACCCTTAAACCTACGCCAGGTGAAACTTTCAGTCGGAGAGTACGCAGTACAGTGTTCGCACCCAGCATCAGAGTTGTCCTGGAATGACGCCGCCCTGCGCCACCTTAAAGAAAGGCCCTTTCCAGCAGTATCAGGACGCCCTTGCCGCAAGAGATTATGCATCCCTCATTTAAGGCGAATTTATCCCACCTGGCAACTCGCATTGACGTGCGCTTCGCAGAGAGGCGAGAAAGCTCCGCCAAGATCGCAACCTGGCGCGACCCCGCTCTGCCACGCCTGGCTCCGGTTTTCCAGAGACCTCCACTGCCGATTCCATCTCACGCATCTGAGAGGAACCCATGCAGGGTGGATCAAATCCACAATTGTTCTGAGCAGGAATTATCCCGGTCGGCGCGCACAGAAGCTATGTCTGTACTGCGCCAGTCCGGATCATTATCGGGAGGAGCTGTCACCGCTTTTCGCCCCAACGTCCGGGATACGCCCCCCCCCGGCCAGACCCTAGGCTATGTTGGGGAGGCATCCCTAGGTGAGAACTCTACGCTCCCCACGCATGACTAAGCCGGTGGAGATCAGACTGACTCGGGTCTTGATTCCAGCTTCTGCGTTCCTGGACTCCTTGTCTGGCCGGGAACTTTTATCCACTCCGCCCTTGTATCCCGTTACCAGCTTCCTGTGGTTAGTCTGGAGAAGCCGTTTGGTGATAACCTCCGTCACAGGGAGAGCTGCTTGGAGCCGTCATCCGGGTACCGGCACACCCAGCCGGTGACCCCCACGTTGGGCGCCCTTCATAAGGAGAAGATCTTCCCTCTACGTACTGTCTCGTGTCTTCCTCTGCGATCCTGTGTGGCTCCCGGTGGCAGCAAGCGCCATGCCCCTACGCTTAATTGGATTGAGAGGCGAGGTCGTGGCGCTGGGGACCTGACTGCTGAACTCTTGTCTGGTGGCACCTCGCCCTGTGTGCGCTCCGTTCCTTCCCAAGCCGTCCTCCCAGCCTCTGCCATTTGCCCTACGGATTAACCGGGATTACGCGGACGGTCTTCTCGGAGAAAGCAGGCCCGAAGAGCCTTCCACCTCATCGCCCCTATGACTGCCCTTAGTACGATCTACTGCCGGGAGCCAGTCCTCCTAGGGGCAGGGTTTAACCCACTGTCGGTACTGCAAGACCCAGGCCATGTCGACCTACATTCGGGACAAACCTGCAGAAGGGCTTTATACGCAAATCCTCCCTCCCCGGCGGGGGCAGATTTTTCTTCGTGCAGAAGAAAGATGGCTCTTACGCCGTGTATCGACTATCGGGGCCTTAACAAAATCACGGTTAAAAAAACTCGCTATCCTTCCGCTTGATCACGGAACCTGTTTGACCGGCTTCGGGAGCAAAAATTTTCTCCAAATTTGACCTGCGAGGGCCTACAACCTCATCCGCATGTCGAAGGGGGATGAGTGAAGAACTGCTTTTAATGGACACTTTGAATAGCTCATCATGCCCCTTCGGTCCTGTGGCAATGCCCCAGAAGTCTTTCCAAAGAAATTTGTGACGATATCTCCGGGATCTCCTTTACCGTGTGTCGTGGTCTACCTAGACGAAATTCTGGTGTTCGCTGCCGATGTGAGAACTCATCGCTCTCATTACCTCCTGGTACTGGAGCGGCTACGTGCCAACCACCTCTCGCTAAATTAGAGTAAAGTCTCATCCACCAGACCCAGCCTCCCGTTCCTTGCTTACGTCATCTCTGACCGCGGGTTACAGATGGAATCCTGCCAAGTTGTCGGCTGTCTTGCAGTGGCCCTGGTCCGTGTCTACGAACATGATACAATGCTCCTGTGCTTCTTGAATTACTATCGTCAGTTTACCTGCAATTATTCAACTTGGTGGCACCTATCAATGCACTTACTAAGAAGAACTCCAACCCTATGCAGTGGCCGCCATAGCCGAAAAGGCATTATGCTCAACGTTAAGGCAGCCTTCGCCTCTGCGCCCGTCCTGACCAGGCCTGATCCGAGAAGCCATTCTTTCTGAGGCTGGCGCAATTTCTGAACGCAGAAGGGACCTAAAGGCAAGATGGTCACCTGTGCTTTCTTCTCCAAGTACTTTCTCCCCTGCAGATAGAAATTACACAATCGGAGACCGGGAGTGATTGCTGGCTATCAAGCTAGCCTAGAAGAGTGGCGTTATCTCTTCTGGAAGGCTGCATGTTACCCCATCACCATTTACTCCGACCATAAAAATCCTTCAATACCTCCAATCGGCCAACGCCTCAACCCACGTCAAAGCCAGGTGGTCCCCTTTTCCCTTTATTTTTATCTCGCGCTTCAATTTCCAGATACATATTCGGCAAGCAGAGAAGAACGTCCCAGGCCGATGCGCTCTCCCGTGTCTCCGAGTGTGTTGGGTGAGGAGGGCACGCCCCAGCATTAAATTTCCCCTGAACGCCTGAACTCCGGTGGCTCAGTAGATCTGGAAAGGTTCCTCAGGGAAGAACTCATGTCCGTACCTGCGCTCTCGCAGGAGAATATTTGAAATGGGGACACTGGTTCTCTTTGCTGGTCACCAGCGAGCCCGCAAGTCCTTCCTCCAAATCCTCCGTTTTTACTGTGGCAAGAGCTTGCTTAGGGACATCAAGGATTTCGTGAAGTCCTGCGTGTACTTGTTCTCGTAACAACTCCTCGCCACAAACCCGCGGGTTTTGCTTCCAGCCTCTGCCCATCCCTAGGGGCCCCTTGACCATGTGGCAAATGGATTTTCGACCACGGATCTGCCCTCCCTCTTCGGCAACACGGTCATCTGTGTGTGTCGCGGACCGTTTTCGAACATGGCGCACTTTATCCCGTTGCCAGGGCTGCCCTCAGCCCCCGAGTTGGCCACCAGTTTTTTTCTCACATCTTCCGCCTACCACGTACTTCCGCAGTACATTGTCCTCGGATTGGGGGGTCCAATATGTGTCGAGTCTGCCGGTGTGTCCCTCTGCTCTCGGTGCAAGTGAACATCGATTTCTCTTCCCCCTACCACCCGCAGACGAATTGGCCAAGTGGAGAGGATCAGTTCAGATCCTGGGGGCTATTTACTTCATTTTGTCTCGGGCTTCTGACAGGATGACTGGGGCCAGCTTGCTTCTTTGGTGGAGTTTTCTATAACTCCTGGAGTCGGAATCCACTGGAACCTCGCCATTTTTTCATCGTCTATGGCCAGCTCCCGCCCTCGCATTACCATTTGGTCCTCCAACATCAGAAGTGCCGTGCAGCGGATTCTTTTGCCCAAGATATGGTGTCCATTTGGAAACAGACGCGCCAGTCCTCTCAGCATGCAGTCCCGCAAGCCTGAGGTCCAATGCGGACAAAATAGTGACCCTCCCCATGTTTTCGCCTTGGCGACAAGGTCCTGGCTAGTCGGCCAGATATATCCCGGCTGAAGATCCCCTCGTACAAATTGGGCCCGGTACGTAGGACCATTTGGAAAGTACTCGCCCTCATCAACCCGCCTGCCTACAAACTCCGGCTCCCACCCACAATGCGTAGTCCCAACTCCTTTCATGTCACCTTGTTGAAGCCTTTTGTCCTGACCGTTTTTTTCCCCAGAGAATCAAGCCTCCATCTTCTGAAGCGAGGCCGCCACATCTTCACTGTAAATGAGATCCAGACATGAGACCATCAAGGGAAGGCGTAATTTCCTGATTGACTGGAAGGATTGTCCTGAGAAGAGATCATGGAGCCGGAGGAGAAAAAAAAAAACCCCCAAAAAATATTGGACCGTGAGTTGCTGCAGAGATTCCTCCAAGGCCAGGAAGAAGGGGATGGCTAAGGGGGGGGGGAAACTGTTTGTCTACGGCGCCGTGGCGGGTCCTGGGGGCGGGCGACGCCGGCGCAGCTCTGCCCCGGGGTCCCGCGGGGGGAGGACTAGTGCCACGCTGCAGCCGGGGCGGTGGTGTCGGGGTGCGCGGCTTGCGGGCCGCATCCGGCCGCGTCCAGGGGTCACTAATCCGCAGCCGTGCCGCTCGGCGTAAAAGGTTTGGGGCGTGGTGGTTGCCCAGTTGCAGTCGCTCAACTTGCTTTGTCGCGGCGCGTCCCTGTGGATCAAATAGGGCGTTGGCGCATGCGGCCGGCTCTGTAGATTAGACTGGGGCATGAGTTCCGTCCGGGAATTGATTAAGTGGAAGGAAGATGCGCGAGGGGTTCACAGTCCTCTAAAATCACGTCTGGTGGCTGCTATACCCGCCCGGCGGGTGTCCCAGCCAGAGTCATTATGGCCTAGCCTAACGAGAAAGGCGTGTCCCCGTATATGAGGTTTCCCCGTCGACCGTGCTCGGAGCCGACACATGACCACGAATCCCAGGCCCCGGGGGTGGCTCGTTCGCGTTGGCAGACTCTGGCTGCAGGGTCAGTTCCAGGGACTGGCCGTGTCCGGGTGGGGGGCGGATGTCGTCATAGTGGCCCCTAGACTCACATGGGACCATCCTGACCGATTCTGCCTGACCCCGGACAACGGAGCCTGCCTGACGATTTTTGCACCACGCTATACTTCGCTGCTCCCACTCGCAAGCAAGTCAGCGTCCCAGGGGTAACGACCTGGGTAAGGGACTCCCTCCGCAGCAAGTCCATCCCGCTTTGCGGCGGGCTCTGGTGAAAACCGGGATCTACTTAGATTCTGCTCCTTGGCGTGGTTCTACATGTAAAGGATCATTCCAAATTTTTTTTTCTTTCCATTTAGTCCATGAAAAATTGCTTCTAGGTGCACAGTATTACCAGTAACTTTGCTTACCTGCAGCTGCATACAAGATTTCTCACTGCTGCCGCTGGCTTCATCTGGTCCTGCACTCTGAGCTGCAGAAGCACACAGCATGGTTGTGTGACCGGGAAGAGAATCTCTCTATGCAACTCATTCTCATAGGAATGCATAGAGAGACTGCCTTCCTGTCAGCATCAAAAGCAAAGAGTGCAGGTCATGTGACCTAAAAGAGACTGTTGCATCAGCCAGAAATCCTGTATGCAGCTGCAGGTAGGCACAGTTACTGGTGCTATAGTCTACCTAAAGGAAATTTCTAATGAACTAAGGGTAAATAAACAAAAATACAGTGGTCCTTCAAGCTTTTAGCTGACTTAGTGACTCATGACACTGCCCTGTAGTTGCGTTGCTGGAGTGAGACCTTTCGTCACACTCTCTTCCATTTCAGTGAATGTTTCTTGTACTATATACACATCTAACTACAGTATCATATATTAAAACCCACAATGCCATGGGGCGCTCCTCATCAGTGTGTAGTGCCCTGGGGAGGTCACATGATTAACATCTTTCGAGTTTCTCTTCACATTCCTAGAGATAATTCAGAATATCATTGACTTTCAAGAGAATTGAGGAACCAGTTTAGTACATGCTTCAAACATTCTAGTAATGGAACCTATAGGCGCATTCACATCGTACCCGAGCAATGGAGGCGCCCACGCTCTAGATTTTGATGATGCACAGAATAAATAACTGTAACCTAACATGCAAAACTCCCCGGTACTAGCACGCACAGATGAGCTGGGACTTGCCAGAGCTGATTATTACAGGGAAACTTCAGATTATAATTTTGGGTTATTTTCCTCCTTACGTAGGCCTGTACTCTCTGGTGCAGTAACCCCTTAACCTCTAATCGAGGCTCTGGGACTTGAACAGAGGCATCAGAAGACAAAGACAATTGATCGACCTTCTGGTTGGGTCTGACATAAAGAAGAAAATGAAAATGGGGCAAGAAAAGAGACCATTGAGCTTAACGGTCAATTGTAGAGTCTTCTGTAGATACAGGAGTCCTCTTGTGAACCGTGTAGATGGTAGGTGGATGGTAAGCTTTTCAAGGGCCAGCATGATTTCCAGCAATCCTTGGTCCCCAGTGCTATGGTTTCTCTCAGATGGATGAAAGTTGTTGGTAAAGATGCCCCAGATTCAAACTTTGCCTTGGGATTTTTCAGGATCTGAGCGATGAAGAACATAAACAAAGATGAAGGCTCTTTTCAAGCAACTTCTTCAGGTGTCCAAACCCTGATATTGCTACCCTTCTTGGTTAACCCCTTACCAATATGGAAATTTGTGTACATCCTATTGTTAACCCCTTAACCTCTAATTGAGGCTCGGTGACTTGGTCAGAGACGTCAGAAGACCAAGACAATGAATTTGCCTTCTTGTTGTGTCTGAAATAAAGCAGACATTGAAAATGGGGCAAGAACAGAGACCATTAAGCTTAATGGTCAATTGTAGAGTTTTCTGTAGATACAGGAGTCCTCTTGTGAACCATGTAGATAGTAGCTGGATGGAAGGCTCTTCAGGGGCCAACATGATTTCCAGCTAGCCTTGGTCCCCAGTGCTATGCTTCCTCTCAGATGGATGGAAGTTGTGGGTAAAGATGCCCCAGGTTTACACTTTGCCTTGTGGTTTGTCAGGATCTGAGTGATGAAGAACAGAAACTTGTGTAAATCCTATTATTAGAGTAGTAGAGCACAGACAGACTACCCCCCCTTTCTGAGAAGGTTGCCAGAGTAAATTTTACCTACATTTTGTATTCACTGGTCACCACGGATTACTAGCATCGCAAGTAACATAATCAATGTAGAGTAATACTTGTATATTACAGTTTTTATTCTTAATAAATGGAACTATATGCTTAAATGCTACTTACCTGCAATCTATGGCTTGAGTCGATTGAAGAGAGTACTGAGGACCTCCTAATTTGAAGGCATCGTGAGTGAACCAGATACATTACTATACCTACCAATATATATATAAATATTTTCACTAAGGTATCACCTCTGCAATGAACCCTTGATGCTGGAGTTTCATGGTCTGACCAGACAGAAAATGTTTTTTTACCTCCATAGCACAGGCTTAGATTGTTGCTGTATCTCCAAGTACTTTTTTCATTGAAATCTTGAGTCTCTCCATTTGCACAAGGTCTTCCTATGGAGAAAGTGTAAGCAGCAGAAGGACTTATCGGAAGGTCAGGGCAAGTTCACTTGCCTCTTAGCGACTGGATATCTCTATGGGTTAGGGCTATGAGCTCATTCAGGTAGGCCCGAGCATCCCAATCAGCTAGTTCATCCTTAATCTGACCAGTGAGAGCTTCCCAGAAGGTGGTAACCATAGCTTGTCTGGAATATAGTAAGGAAATGGTGCATGTTCACCATCATGGGGTCAGCGTGTTTCCAGAAGGGAGTCTCCCATGCTAGGGCAACACTGGACAGTAGAGACATAATTAGGGGTACCTTCACTTGATCAGATGGAAATTTAACACTATGAAATGGATGATACAGTACATTGGCTTCAGGATCTCCATTGTAGAGTGAAAGCATGGACAGATGGGGACTTGGGTTAACCATGTTTATGGGACGTGGTGCAAAGCCTGCAGGTAAAGGGGGGAAATACTCTGAAGCATCTGCAAAAGTTGTTCCTGATGAGTTCTGACTTGGTCAGTTCAGTAATTGTGATCCTCAGGCAAAGGGATCTCAGTGATATCCCTAGCCGGGTCTTCATGTAACGGCTCACCTGAGAGAAATGGTGGCTCCTCTGGGTCACGGTGAGGCATGGTGTATGGCTACAATGACTAGGAGTGGAGCCCATGTTTTTCACCCTTTAACACAGGGACCTGGTCTTCCTTCCAGGGGACTACACAGGGATCTGTTCTTCCCTCCAGGGGACTACACAGGGATCTGTTCTTCCCTCCAGGGGACTACACAGGGATCTGGTCTTCCCTCCAGGGGACTACACAGAGATCTGTTTTTCCTTCAAGGGGACTACACAGGGATCTGGTCTTCCCTCCAGGGGAATACACAGGGATCTGTTCTTCCCTTCAGGGGACTACACAGGGATCTGGTCTTCCCTCCAGGGGACTACACAGGGATCTGTTCTTCCTTCCAGGGGACTACACAGGGATCTGGTCTTCCCTCCAGGGGACTACACAGGGATCTGTTCTTCCCTCCAGGGGACTACACAGGGATCTGGTCTTCCCTCCAGGGGACTACACAGGGATCTGTTCTTCCCTCCAGGGGACTACACAGGGATCTGGTCTTCCCTCCAGGGGACTATACAGGGATCTGTTCTTCACTGCAGGGGACTACACAGGGATCTGTTCTTCCTTCCAGGGGACTACACAGGGATCTGTTCTTCCTTCCAGGGGACTACACAGGGATCTGGTCTTCACTGCAGGGGACTACACAGGGATCTGTTCTTCCTTCCAGAGGACTACACAGGGATCTGGTCTTCCTTCCAGGGTACTACACAGGGATCTGATCTTCACTACAGGGGACTACACAGAGATCTGTTCTTCCTTCCAGGGGACTCCACGTGGATATGTTTTTCCTTCCAGGGGACTACACAGGGATCTGTTCTTCCCTTCAGGGGACTACACAGGGATCTGGTCTTCCCTTCAGGGGACTACACAGGGATATGGTCTTCCCTCCAGGGGACTACACAGGTATCTGGTCTTCCCTCCAGGGGACTACACAGGTTATCTGGTCTTCCCCAGGGGACTACACGGGAAACTTTCTTCCCTCCAAGGGGGACTACACAGGGATCTGTTTCTTCATACAGGGGACTAACAGGGGGTTTTGTTCTTCCCGTAAGGGGTCTATCCAGGGTTCTGGTCTTCCCTTCAGTGGACTACACAGGGATCTGGTCTTCCCTCCAGGGGACTACACAGGGATCTGTTCTTCCCTTCAGGGGACTACACAGGGATCTGGTCTTCCCTTCAGGGGACTACACAGGGATCTGGTCTTCCCTCCAGGGGACTACACAGGGATCTGATCTTCACTGCAGGGGAGTACCAGTCACTACCCTCGGTACAGTCTACAGTTGACATCTGAAACAAAGTACAGAAAGGGCAGGCTAAAGGTGTAGACTGGTAGGCAAATAGTTGGGAAAGGCAGAGGCTATGGGTAACAGACCGTCCTCACCTCAGTATTCAGGTTAAATTAGTGTATTGGCACCTTGTGATCAGTGAGTGAGCTTTGGGTTGCAGTTTTGGCCCCCGTTCTCTAAAAGGTTCATCCAACACTGCACCCGCTGCTGCCCCCTATTCTGCCGCGGAAAAGAAATACTTGTAACCCCTTCCTGACAGATGGTCATAATATGACTCTCTGTTTTTCCCTCTCTGCCTTCCCAGAGCCATAAGTTTTTTCTTTTTCCACCTACATAGACACATGAGGGCTTTTATTTTGCGGGACAAGATGTGCTTTCTAGTGCTGTCATTCACTGTACAAAAAAATTCTAAGTGGAAAAAAACGTACTTGTGCCATGTTTGTCAGAGATTTTTTTTTTTTTACCACGTTCACTCTTTTGTACAAATAATGTGTTATGTGTATTCTGCAGGTTGATTCAAAGTCAAGCAATCCCAAAACATGTGGTTTTCTGTTTAATTTCCCATAAAAAATTTTTTAAACATCTACTTTTTAAAAATTTTCGGGCCGATACGTTATTTTGTTTTGTGCCCTGTGCCTAGTGTTTTTTTGATTTTTTTCGGGCGGGTTGTGTACTTTTTTTTTGGAAAAGTTTTGGGAAAATGGGACTTTACCTTTTTTTCTTCAATTTTGGGGGAAAGGGGAATTTGCCCAAAAAAACCCCCAAAAATTTTTTTAGAAAAAAATTTTTTTTTTTTTATTATGGTTTTAAATTTTCGATTGTTGTTTTATTTTTTTTAAAATCGGATTGTTTGTGGGGGTAGAAATTTTTTGTGTAGCTTTTTTTTAAAATTTTTTTTTTTTTGATTTAAAAAAAGGGCCCCAAAGGGTGGAGATTTGAACTTTTAATATTTTTTTTTATAATAGGTGGGGGGGGGGGGGGGGGGCCCCGTTCAACCATTTCCCTAGGGAAACCAAAAATTGTCTTGCCCCGGCCTGGGCAGAGTACTTTCCAAGAGGGAGGTATTAGTAGATGATCAGGGCAGGCAGAAAAAACGGGAAAAGTGTGGTTTGGGGGGGGGGGGAAAAATGTCTTTTTTCTCAGCCCAAAAGTAGTATCAATAAAGGAATATACACAAGCAAAACTAAAGAAACTTAGAATCAAGCAAAACTGAAGAAGGGGTATCCCTTGAAAGGTGCTTGGAGGGGAACACATTAGCAGTGCTCACGGGTCCTTTATATCTGCAGTGACCAGCATGTGGTTGCACTTGGGTCAGAAAAAGGATGACCGGGAAAACAACTGAAGCACCCAACAGGGGTGGCCAGAGAAGGGGGGACAAAGAAATAGGGGAAACTTTCTTTGATCCCAGGGCCCTTGAGACTCCCGGGGGGAGTTTTAAAGCGGGGGGTGATGAAAACATTCCCCCACCGAAAACCTTTTTACTATCATAAAAAAAGGTGAGTCCCTGCTGTGGGGGGTTTTCCCCAACACTCCGGGAAGGGGAAATTAAGCTTTTCTTTCAAAACCCCCCCGAGGGCGGGAAAGGAATTTTTGTGCTGCTAAAAAATCCACCCCTCAGGGGGGGGTGCGGGGTGGGCACCCTTCACATGATTTTTGGGCCGATTTTTAAAAAGTTGCTTTTTTGTGGCCCCTTTTTAAAAAAAAAAGGCACCCCAAAATAAAAAATGGCTATGTATATTACTGTAGAGTCAGTAAGTGTGTTTTCACTATTTGCACAAACAGTTAAAAAACAGGGCTGACCCGAGGATTCAGAGCATGTGCTGTGGATCCCTGGGACATACCTCAGGCCACACGGGACCACGGCATAGCCCCTGGAATCCAGGACTGTTCCACAGGATCTAGAACAGTTAGGAGGTATGGTCATAAGTGTGGTAGACGGAGCACAGAAAAGATTAAAAAGAGGGAACTTTTTACGCACTAGGGTCAACCACGGTAAGGAGGATGTTACTCAGTAAAAGGTGAATGTTGAATGGTAACATTGAGTCCACACCTTATAGAGTTTCCAAAACATTAGTCCGTTGATCTTCTATAGCGCTAGGTACTACCACTAGTTCATAATTTACTAAATATCCCCCATAAGGTAACTGACAAACTCTCCAATCCTAATATAAATTCCAAAAGAACACATGAGAGCAAAAAAATTCTTAAAAATATTCAAACTTTATTTGAAATCAAATACAAAAATAGGGATGGAAGATACCCCAAAAACAGCCATAAATGACCATTAATCGTAAAAAAAACCCTTAGGTTCAAAAAGTAGTGTTACACAGTAAATGACTCAATACATCTCATATATCATATAGAGTTTAATCACAATCTAGGTAACATTGAGTATCAAAATACTTATATGGGAGAAATACATCATATTTAGTACATACGGTATGTCCAGTGAAAGATAACCATAACATGACATCTATATGGTAACTTAGTCAAAAACACATACCCATATTACTGAGGTTGGTCCAGCACCCCTTATAGATTTTGTGGCAGGAGTGCCATGTTACACATAAACCAGTATTTTGTACGAGAGTAAGGATTTACAGCTATGATCAATTGAGCCAAAGTGGTGGAATGGTCGTTCATTCAACTTCTGGTGATTCATTTCCTGACCGGGAACAAAATATCAGAATGTTGTAGGATGCCAAGTAGGCCAAATGGGCAGCACTGAAACATAAAATGAATAGGGTTCCCCATAATATGGAGATTTGTAGTAACTTAAATTTGGGGGCTTTGCCAGCTGAGGTGGTAAAAGGAACTCAAGTCTTGTCTTCTTTACCTAAATTTTGTCTTCTCTACCCAAATCTTGTCTTCTGTATAATAAGTTTTGTCTTCTCTACAAAAGTCTTGTCTTCTTTACCCACCTCTTTTCTTCTCTATGTAGATCTTGACTTCTCTACCTACTGTAGGTTTTGTCTTCTGTACTTAAGTCTTGTCTTCTCTACCCAAACCTTGTCTTCTGTACCTAAGCCTTGTCTTCTCTACCCAAGCCTTGTCTTCTGTACCTAAGCCTTGTCTTCTCTACCCAAACCTTGTCTTCTGTACCTAAGCCTTGTCTTCTCTACCCAAGCCTTGTCTTCTGTACCTAAGCCTTGTCTTTTCTACCCAAGCCCTGTCTTCTCTACCCAAGCCTTGTCTTCTCTACCCAAGCCTTGTCTTCTCTACCCAAGCCTTGTCTTCTCTAACCAAGCCTTGTCTTCTGCACCTAAGCCTTGTCTTCTCTACCCAAACTTTGTCTTCTGTACCTAAGCCTTGTCTTCTCTACCCAAGCCTTGTCTTCTGTACCTAAGCCTTGTCTTCTGTACCTAAGCCTTGTCTTCTCTACCCAAGCCCTGTCTTCTCTACCCAAGCCTTGTCTTCTCTACCCAAGCCTTGTCTTCTCTACCCAAGCCTTGTCTTCTCCACCCAAGTCTTGTCTTATCTATCAAAGTCTTGTGTTCTCTAACCAAGCCTTGTCTTCTCCACCCAAGTCTTGTCTTATCTATCAAAGTCTTGTCTTCTGTATAAAAAGTCTTGTCTTTTCTACAACAGTCTTGTCTTCTTTACCAAATTCTTGTCTTCTCTGCCAGGTCAGTAGGGTGCTACACCAGCAGTGGACAAGTAAACCTGGTCAATGTCATAGACTTGGGTTGCTTGTGCATGGTTTCGGATGGGGACGTCTATGTGGGAAAAGTCAGAATATCCTTCCATTAACACACAAATGCCTCCCAGCAAGTCTCTCTACATGCAAAAATGTCATCTATGTGATAAATTAGTGAATAGTTGTAGAAGGTAGAGATGAGGCCTCCAGGGCATCCTTTCATCATGTCATTTAAAGTGCCCTAATTGCTCACCATAGGCATGAAATAGTTGGAAATATGCGAGCAGAGTATTATTAGGGAGGATAAATTCATCTTTTAGGATTTGGAATGTTTTGGGAGCAGTAGAGGATTTAAGTTTTGTAAGTATATGATGCCATGTGCTTACCACAAGGTAGAACTAGTTCATTTTTCTGAACTGTGGCAAGGACACATTGCAGCACCATGTAGACAAGAGACCCAGACTCTCTGTAGTACACAATGGTTCTGCTCCTCATCTATCTGGCTTGGTTGAGAAGATATCCGTATTGTGACCTCCACAATATGGAACCTGCCCCAGTTTGGACTCTGTAGTAGCCAAGTCAACTTTACCACCACCCCTGCCACCATATATAGGACAGTAAGATGGTTAAAGGGGTGCTCCCATCTTAGGGGTGAGATAAATGTCTGATAGTTGCTGATCCCACCTATCTTGAAAATGGGCCAGTGAAAGATGCCTTGCTGAATGTAGAGAAGGTTGCGCTTGCAGGGTACTTTCCAGTCTCTTCAGTGGGTGTGTTCGGCTGTGCTTGGATACTCCATTATGAAATACCTTTCTTATATGCCATAAATATCTAAGATGGGACCAACCCCTTTAAAGATGTTTTCTCATAACAAAGATTAGCTTTTTGACATATAGGGAGAGGTAATTAAAGACTTTTACTAAATACATTGCTCTTTTGATATTGCCCTGGTCAGGAGATAAGAGAGATTTTATCTGCTCTGAGTGCACACAAGTGTCTCAAGGTTACCATTCATATCTCACCCTGTTTAGACGGAGAGCAGAGAGTGATGTCACCACGGTCAGATAGAGCAGAGTCTTTATCTCTAACAAGATTAGCTTGTCTAATTTGATAAGCATTTATATTCACTATTTGGCTCTCTATCCTTTTGTTTACTACAAATTAAGTCTCCTGCACTTATGTCACTGTAATGGCTCAGCTAGTTGGAGGAGCTAAATCTACTTATCACTGCAATAGAACCACCTACAAACTGACCAGGAAGTGTGGGTCTAAAGCTTCATGTGACTCTGTGAAACAGCAACGTAAGAAAATCCCTTCAACCACTCCAAAATTATCTTGTTAAGTGCTTAAAAGGGTTTTCTCAACACAATAATTGGTTTTTTAACATGTAGGGAATGCTTAATAAAGACTATAACCAAAAACATTGTTGTCTTAATTTTGCTTTGTTTAGGAAATTAAAAAGATTTTATCTACTGCTAGGGTACACAAGGTTCGCTAGGATACCGACCACCTCTCCCTGTTCTTTCTCTTATCTTATTGCTCCAAGCTGATATCAGATCATGGTGAGTCCCTTCCTGCCTGGTGAGTCCCTCTTATCTCAGCACTGGAGCTTGTTTACCTAAGTTAAAGACAAATTTTAACTTGTTTAGCTCTGTACTACAGATTATAGACCCCCCTGACTTTGTCCTGAAAACAATCGTTGGGAACATGGAGTAATTTTTCCCAAAACCACTGCTATAGAACCGCCCACGGCCTGACCAGGAAGTGAGCCTGAAGTTTCCTGTGGTTCTGTGATACAACATGGTTTGAACACCCCATTAAGCCTGCCATGCAGTATATGATTTCCAGTAATAGAGTATCATCGATGTGAATAAGATATTTCAGTCTAGAGCTGTGTTCCTCAACTCCAGTCCTCCAGGACCAACAACAGGTCATGTCTTTAGTATTGCACCATGACCAAAATTTTTAGGATTTCATGGGAAAAATAAAATTTACCGTTGGTGGCCTTGGGGCGGAAAATTGGGAAAAACGATCAAAAGGTAAAACCCCATGGGGCACCTGAGATCCTGCCCATTCAGTGCTCCACAATTTGATGATAGGGGGAGTTTCCAAAACCATTGATTTCCCAAATAATTCCTTTCCAGGCCCCCCAGGGTTTTCTCCGTTTTCGTCCAGGGAGTTGTTTTTTGGGACCCCCCCAGGAAAATTATTCTTGGGGGGCCAAAATGGAGAGATTCTTGGGGCCACTTTGGAGATATTCTTGGGGGTTTTACCGGGAGTTTAGTCTTGGGGCCCACCCTGGGGTTGATTTTTGGGGTCCCTAGTGGGGGGTTGATTCTTGGGGGGCCCAAAAGGGGGGAGTTGTTCTGGGGCCCCCGTGGAGATGATTTTTTTTGGGGCCCACCAGTGGGGGCACTCTTGGGCCCACAGTAGGGTTTTTTTTTGAGACCCCCCAGTGGTAAAGATTTTTTGGGGGCCCACCCAGGGAGTAGATTCTTGGGGCCCAATGGAGTTAATTTTAGGGACCACCCCACACTATGTGCTTGACTGTCATACGCATATGCCCTTTAAATGTGTTTCTTGCTTTTTTGGCCTATTTTAAATCGCCTCTTTTTTTCCAGAAAAGTAGTCCCGGGGCCCACCAAAGGTTTCCCTACTTCCCTGTACCAACGACCTGGGTCCCCAGTCCATGATCAAGGCCCTTTGAAGTTTTAATTCCAAAGCCCCTAAAATCCCCAAAAATCTGTCCCCCCAAATTTCCCTTTTTTTTAGGTAAAAAATACTTTAAAAACCTGAATTCCAAAGGTCAAGATTCTTTATACAGGGGTTTGCCCTTCCCAAAATTGGGTGAGGTTTTTGCGGGGGAAAGGTTTTTTTCCCGAAACCTCCTCCATGCTGTATGTTTTATAAGGTTTTGGTGTTGGGATTTAAAAAATTTTTTTCCATGATCCATTCCCCCGCTTATATTGGATGATTTATTAGTGTTGGGGTTTTGTCTGGCCCAGATGCCCCCTCCCTAAATGTGCTAGTTGGAAAATTTTTTTTGGTGTTGGTTGGCGGGTTTTTTTTCCCCCGAAAAAACCTCCCTCAGTGCCAAGTTGGAATAGGGTTTTTTGGTTTTGGGTTGTGCATTGTTTTTTTTCCCATGATGCCATTTCCCCTTGGCTGCTTGGTTGGATATGTTTTGTTGTTGGGGCGTGTTTTTTTCCATGGTTCCCCCCCCTCATGCGCATGTTGGTTAAATTTTTTGGGGTGGGGTGTGTAGTGTTTTTCCCATGATGCCATTTCCCCATGATGCATAGTTGGATGATGTTTTGTTGTTGGAGTGCAGTGTTTTTTTCCCTTGATACCTCCTCCCTCATGCTGCATAGTTGGATTACATTTTGTTGTTGGAGTGCAGTGTTTTTTCCCATTATATCTACTCCCTCATGCTGCACAGGTTGATGAGGTTTTGGTGTTGGTGTGCAGTGTTTTTACCATGATGCCCCCCACAAACCCTTGCCCCAGTTGAAAGAGGTGTTTTGGTGTTTTCAGTTTTTTTTTTTTTCCTCCATAGTGTTGTGCATTTGTGCTTTTTAAATTCACTTTGTTCCTTTATCTTTGAACCCTTTTCCGAAACAGGTAGGAAATTTCCCGGTGGGCTGGGGGGGTTAAAATTTAGATGGGCCTCATGTTCTTTTTTTTCCAAACAGGGGCTGTTTTTAATGGTGTTTCCATGTACCCTTCTTGCTCATTATTTTCTATTAGTGCCTTTGGGAAATTGATTGTAGTTACATGGTTACAACAGTTGAAAAAATACATAAGTCCCTCAAGTTCAACCAAGGATGGGGAAAAAAAAAGGGGGGTTTTTGAAAAAAAAAGGGGAGGTAAATTTATTAGTGCAAATGGGGGGGGTTCTGCAGTTTGTGTTTTTGTGGGTTTATCGTTTGGGCCCTTTGGGATTTTCCCCTTTTTCGGGTTTCCCTCTTTAGATGATTTTCCCCTCATCTGCTCCTAGGGGAAGAAGATCGGTCCAGAGTTTCCTTCATTTGTAGAAGTGCTTTGTCGGACTGGGGTGAATGGCCCCACGGGGGTTGATCCGGGGCCCCCCCCCCCCCCCCCCCTTTGAGTTTTTTTTGGCCCAAGGGGTAGAAGTTTTTTTTAGGGCCCCCCTACAGTACTGTGATCCCCGTCTTACGTTTCTCTTGCTTTTTGGCTTTTTTTTCTCTGCCTTTTTTCCTTTTCTGGAATCTCAGCATTTGAAAAAAAAAATTTTAGGTCCAATGTCAGGGGCCCACCGGGGGTTTCCCTATTCCCTGTAGGCCACCCCAACCCCTGAGTGACTGTAAATTGATGTGACCGGGTCGAAAATTTTGTTTTTTTCAGCTTCAGGCATCTCTATAACTTCTGAAAGTGATTTGAAACAAGACACAGTTCACACTAAGTAATCTTGGTCACTGACCAGGCTTTGTGTGCCTTTTTTAATGGTCAGAAGCCCATGTGACCCCAATTCGCAATTCTTTCCCTACTCCCCCCCCCCTGCACTGTGGATGTTTATACCATTAGCTCAATAAAAGATATGACCAGTAGAGCGGTCTTTGTGTTGTAAGTTACTGTATTTTTTTGGACTATGATGCCCCCTCTTTCCTCCAATTTTGGGAGGAAAATGGGGATGCGTCTTATAGTCTAAATGTGGTGGAAGGCAGAAGGCTGGAGTAGGGCGATGCTGCGGGAAGCAGGCTAGTGGGTTTCAACTCCTTCATTCACTTCAGCGGTGCCCGGGAAAAGCCCCCTAATTTTTTGGACTGAAAGGGGTTGAAAAAAAAATAAAATGTTTGGCCATAATCACCATCTTTATGTTTGGGGGAAAAAAAGGGAGAAGTTTGGAACCCTAAAAACCCGTCCCAATGGGAAACACAGGGGGGGCCCAGTATCATTTTGGGGGGGTTGTTTTGCTGCGGGGGACGGTGACTTCACAAAATAGAGGCATCATGGGAAGGGTTTGATTTGTGGAAAATATCAGCAAAAACTAAAGCATCAGTCAGGAAGTTAAAGTTGGAAATGGTTCTTCCAAATGGACAATGCCTGAAGACTGCCAACTGGTCCAAAGTGGCTTAAGGGAAAAATCAGTTTTTTTGGAGCGGCCGTCCAAAGCCTGATTCTTTTTTTCCCTATTGGAAATTTTGGGCAAAGTGAAAAGGCCGGTCGCCCAAAGGGAAAAACCCTCAAAACATGGCTCGTTTACACAGTTTGTCGGGGAAAGGGGCCAAAATTTTTACCAACTTTGTGAGAACTTGTGGAGGACCAGAACTTTTGGGTCCAAAGTCAAGTTTAAGGGCAAAGGGGCAAAAAACAAATAAAAATGGATGAAAATTCTGATTTTGCAAAAAAGAATAAAAATTTTCCCTTTAAAATTCTTTATTCTGCATTTGGCAAATAAAAATTTAATTTTTTGGTTTCCCTAATTGACCTAAAAGGGGAAAGGGTTTATTCTGATTTTTTCAGAGAGTGAAAAAAACCCTGCGTGGGGTTTCTTAGGGGGAGGGAAAAAACCTGAGGGGGGGCTTTCTTAGAGGGGGGGAAAAAAACCTGCAGAGGGGCTTTCTTAGAGGGGGGGGGGGGAAAACCTGCAGAGGGGCTTTCTATGGGGGAGGGGAAAAAACCTGAGTGGGGCTTTCTATAGGGGGGGGAAAAAAAACTGCAGTGGGGCTTTCTAAGGGGGGGGAAAAAAACCTGCAGATGGGGCTTTTTTAGGGGGGGGGAAGAACTGCGATGGGGCTTTATTATGTTTTTTAGCATAGATTTCTTTTTATTAAAAAAAAATGTTATCTAAGTCACCATTATAGACAATCAGGGCACATTGTATTAGTAATCAGTGCACAAATTCATAGAATTCCAAAGGGTTCACTTAATTTTTTTCCCGCACTGTGGATGTTTCCTCAAATTGCTTTTTAAGGCCATGTTTAGTACAAAAATGTTGATGTATTTGCTGTATTGTGTTTGTCTATGATTGTAACTGAGCTACAATCAGATCACATTATGTTAGTAATCAGATTTCATGAAACTGCTGGGGGGTTCACTTACTTTTTCTATATGCTACTAATCAGTTGTGCTTGTATAGCATGAGCTATAGACACAACCCTGGATCCATGCCAGACATAACCCTGCTAACCAAGCAATATTTTAGACATAATGATGCCCCGGGAAAAGTTTTTTGCGAAAAGGGAATGACAGTTTTGGTATGTTGACATTGCTCTCATGTTCGAGTCCCTCTGCTCCTTCTTCTTCTGTCGGTCCCACCCTTAGATGGTCAGGTAGAGATGGCTCAAACCATATGAAGGAGAAGTCCAGCCCATGTATGAGGCAGTCTGAACACCCCCCTCCCATTGTCAGGTGGAGTGCTCCATAGATATATAAGCAGAAGTGGACGTCTTCTAGATTCAGCCTGCAGAGCTAGCACTTAGATCCACCAAACATGTCTGGGAAAACAGGTGACGAGAAGCCCCCGACCCCTTTTGGGGCAAACCTATGGACAAGGGGGTGATGTCCCCCCCGGATAAGGTCGCTCTTTTTTACTTTGGTCTGCACTCTGTAATGTTACATTGTATCGCTTTTTGGGTTTCATATTACGGTATCAATAGTGTGAGGGGGAAGAAAAAGGTCACCCGGGTATACACTGCATAGGGACATCTCCAACCCAAAAAAGAGAGTTAAAAACAAAATTCACTAGCTTCAGGGGGAACCCCCAATATTGACAGTCCAGTCTGAGGTTTAAGAAAGAACCTAAGTGAGGTTTATCCCATAATTCCTGGTGTTAGGGTCTGTCCATTGTCGTCCCTAAGAACTGCCTGCAACAATAGTGGTAAGAAGTCTAATGTACTAGCATGAGGTGCAGAAACTTTTTTAGTCCCAAGTCTAGATTGTAGTTCTTCCAAGGCTGCAATCAAACTTAAAACACAGTGTTATGCCTATTGATGGTCCCGAGGAGGTGGGTCAGAGATCAGCAGAGGAAGACGCCCGTGTTCTGCCCGCCCCTGAGGTTCTGTGTGAGGGGGGTTTGGTAACTGTCTAAACTTTCTCTGGCACTATGGGTTTAAAGAGCCTCCTTCCTATCACCTCATGCCTTTCTGGTGGAACTCTTGAGGTTGCACAAGAACTTCTCACTATAGCTCTGAAAAAACTCCCGGCTTTTTACTTTAACCAGCCCCCTAACTCGCACATTCTGCTTACTCCGCTCCCCCTAATCGCAGTGACAGCCACAGTGCCCCCACCTGATAGCAGTGACAGTCACAGTGCCCCCACCTGATAGCAGTGACAGCCACAGTGCCCCCCACCTGATAATAGTGAAAGCCCCAGTGCCCCCCACCTGATAGCAGTGTCAGCCACTGTGCCCCCACCTGATAGCAGTGACAGTCACTGTGCCCCCCACCTGATAGCAGTGACAGTCACAGTGCTCCCACCTGATAGCAGTGACAGCCACAGTGCCCCCACCTGATAGCAGTGACAGCCACAGTGCCCCACCTGATAATAGTGACAGCCACAGTTGCTCCCCCCCTGATAATAGTGCAGTCACGGCCCCCCACCTGAAATAGTACAGTCCACAGTGCCCCCCCCCTGATAGCAGTGACCGCCCCAGTGCCACCACCCCCTCTCATGGCTATGGGTATACAGAATGTGGAGGATACATAGTATTGCCCTGTAGGTGATCCCCCGTCATCCTGGTCATACGTTGATCCAGATATCACGGATGGAGTGACAGAGCTCTGTGTGTATCACGGACGGAGGGACAGAGCTCTGTGTGTATCAGGGATGGAGGGACAGAGCTCTGTGTGTTATCAGGGATGGAGGGACCCGAGCTCTGTGTGTATCAGGGATGGAGGACAGAGCTCTGTGTGGGATCAGGGATGGAGGGACAGAGCTCTGTGTGTATCAGGGATGGAGGGACAGAGCTCTGTGTGTATCAGGGATGGATGGACAGAGCTCGGTGTGTATCCGGTATGGAGGGACAGAGCTCTGTGTGTATCAGGGATGGAGGGACAGAGCTCTGTGTGTATCAGGGATGGAAGGACAGAGCTCTGTGTGTATCAGGTTTTTCTTGACAACCTTCATTATTTGTACAATCCAAAAATCCTCCATATCTGCAAAAATGCAGAAACCACATGAAAATGTAACATGGGGCCAGAGAAACCCTAGGAGTCTGGGGAGGATTGTAATGTCTACCCCAACATTGGATGATTTGGGTCTATAGCAAGGCAGCAGGGTGCAGGGGGGTGCTGGAAATACTCCTGTCATGGGCAATAGTCAAAAAGGACTGGCTGATAAGGTGCAGGATAGGAACCGATAATAGAAGGGGGCAGAAATTTTGGCTGTATGGGACCTTCAAATTACTGCTCGTGGTCCAGCCAAGAACTTGTTACTCTTCTCTCTATAGTTCCTCTTCCATTCTGATGGAGTGGAATCCGTCCCATGTATCTGGCGCCATTCACACAGCTTGTTACTTTTTTTCCTCCCCAGAAAGAAGCCTAAAAACTGAATAGAATGAAGCCGTTACTTTTCTTTTTTACATTTTTTCCATATTTTTTTTCATTCTTGTCCTTTGTGTCCTCAGGTGAAAGCCGCATTTCTGGGGCAATCCAAAGTCAATGCCGCAGAGTTCAAGGCTGTGACATACAGGACCCAGTGTGTGGCTGGAACCAACTACTTTGTCAAGGTAAGTGATCGACCAATGTGCACCATTAGTCTGTATGATCCTATGGTGAGGGGGAAGGGGACCAGTGATGAGAATCCATTGGAAGATCCAGTTCTATCCAGGCCGAACGCTAATGCTATGTTCACACGGACAAATCATGGCGTAGTCGTGGATTTCGCCCGCAATTATTCTGTGTGCTCGCCGGCCCCATAGACATTCAATATCCACGGCGCGTATCCCGCCGTGATAATTGACATGTCACTTCTCTCCCCGCTCACCGTAGTTCGCGAGCAGGGAGAGGAGACAGAATCCATAGTTCTTTATGAGAACTGTGGATTACCGTAATGACTGGGACAGATTATACCCATAATTCATGCAGTACGGCGTGAATTACGGGCTGAAATCTGTCCCAAAATAAGCCGTGTGAACACAGCCTAAGCAGCGAGCTGGATACTTATCACCATGTAACGTGTCCCTCTGTCTCTCCTTAGGTCTCGCTTGGTGGGAGCAAGTTTTGCCATCTACGTATATATGAGCCTCTATCTCATACTAAGCAGCCACCAAGGCTGGATGGTTTCCAGGTGGATAAGACCGGGGCAGAGGCCATCGCCTTTTTTTAGAAGCCAAATCCAACACTGAATACAAGTCTATGTGGAAAACTACCATAGATCCTGGTCGACTCTACAGATAGTCAGGAAAGACATGGTCTTCATAATAGAAGAACGTCAATGTCCATTCTTGTCCATTGACCCGTTAATTTGCAAATATAAAGCATAAAAATGAAAATTAAAGTCTGAGTGCATTCTATTAGACTGGACATCAGTTCTGTATGAGTGATGAAATTAGTTATATAGAGGCAGGCGATGGGCACTACTTCATGGGGCACCAACCCTTTTAGTGAAGGATATCTGACTAGAAGGTTTACCTGGGCACTCATCAAGTTCTCTTCCCAGTCATGGAGAGAACTCTGTCGCTGTCTAATCCCAGGATACATATCCCATCACGCAGAGCAATGGAGGAGGCATTCTGTATACAGTATTACACAAAAGTCAGTACACCCCTCACATTATATACAGTATCTCACAAAAGTCAGTACACCCCTCACATTATATACAGTATCTCACAAAAGTCAGTACACCCCTCACATTATATACAGTATCTCACAAAAGTCAGTACACCCCTCACATTATATACAGTATCTCACAAAAGTCAGTACACCCTCACATTATATACAGTATCTCACAAAAGTCAGTACACCCCTCACATTATATACAGTATCTCACAAAAGTCAGTACACCCCTCACATTATATACAGTATCTCACAAAAGTCAGTACACCCCTCACATTATATACAGTATCTCACAAAAGTCAGTACACCCCTCACATTATATACAGTATCTCACAAAAGTCAGTACACCCCTCACATTATATACAGTATCTCACAAAAGTCAGTACACCCCTCACATTATATACAGTATCTCACAAAAGTCAGTACACCCCTCACATTTCTGTAAATATTGTATTATATCTTTTCATGGGACAACACTGAGGATCTGACCCTTTGATACAATGTAAAGTAGTCAGTGTACAGCTTGTATCACAGCGTTAATTTGGTGCCCTCAAAATAACGCAACGCACACATACCTCCCAACTTTTAGAGATTGCAAATAGTTACACATTAGGCCACGGTTCTAACCACAACCAAACAAATTAGATCACATCAGGTCACGCCTCCGACCACGCCCAAACACACCATGACACGTCTCTAATCACGCCCCACCGAACTAAATCATGCCTTGCCCCTCCAGAAGACCAGCGCCAACACAACAGCGGCATTACTGGGATTTATAAATATGTATTTACTAAAGTAATGTATTATATATACAGAAATCCATACTATGTTCTATGGATGATACCTCTATATAATGGTCGTATAGTAACCACATAATACCTCTATATAAGAAGCAGATATCACCGTACTGTTACTGACCACACCAATACTAATATTATCAATGATACCGCTATACAGAGATCAAATAATTCAGCCATACCATGACAACATTACCACCACATGGGGCGACATGTACAGTACAGACCAAAAGTTTGGACACACCTTCTCATTCCAAGAGTTTTCTGTATTTTCATGACTACTTTCATGTCACTGGTCTAATGTCCATTCCTTGTGTTCTTTAGCCCAAGCAAATCTAGGAAATCACTGCTAAGGACAGGCAACAAGCAGAAGAGACTTGTTTGGGCTAAAGTACACGAGGAATGGTCATTAGACCAGTGTCATGAAAGTAGTCATGAAAATACAGAAAACTCTTGGAATGAGAAGGTGTGTCCAAACTTTTGTTCTGTACTGTATGAACGGGCTTTACGCCTGTTTTCTGGCGTATTCTGCGCCTCACCGGCCCGAATCCCGCTGTCGGACGCGGGGATGCGGTGTTAGGCGCAGCGTTCGCCACTTTCAGCTGCACCTCGCATGAAGGGGCGTGCAATGGGCGCGGTGTGGGCGCGCTGTAGGCGTTCCGGGGCGGGAAGTGGCGCGCTCGAAAACTCCGAGGCATTTACGATCGCGAGTCGGCAAAGCGCGGCGCTCCGACAGTCAGACCTGGTTGATTCTGGTCTAAATGCTCCGGCGGCGGCGAAGTGAAGCAAGAACGGAACATGTGAGGAAACATAAAGAAGATCGCTACAGAAATCTCGGCGCTCCGCTCCGTGCAGCAGGAGTATGAATAAAAAAAATCGCCTTTATAAAGGCGGAAAACATTCTCAGAAAAAGACCTCAAACCTTCAAAAAAAAAAAGAAATAATAATTCTCTTTCCAAAAATCTAGAACGGCGGAACATCAGGAATTAGGATATTGGAAATTGCTGGGAAATACAGTAATTCAAATTCTGTAAGCTACTCTTGGCGGCAAAACCCGCCATCAAATAGGAGCGCAGTGAACTTTAAAACCTTGGAGAAGTATTGACCAAGCAAATCAAAGCGGACAGTTGAAATACAGTAAAAATGCGAAAAGAGCTGATTGGTTAGCTAGCGGGCTGCTAGCTCAGCCAATCAGAATAGGAGCGACAGAGACCCATTAAAACCTATGGAGAAGAATTGACCAATCAAATTCAAAGGCGGGACAGTTCAAAATACAGTAAAAATGCAGAAAAGAGCTGATTGGTTAAGCTAGCGAAAAAAAAAATAATTCAATAAATTAATTTTTATTTCTTTATTTTCGTTAGCCAATGATCAAGAATATGGGTGTAACGAAAATAAAGAAATAAAAATGAATTTAGTGAATTAATATTTTTTTTTCGTTACCCCCATATTATTGATCATTTTATATACAGATCGGTACAACTTCGTGAGTCTTATCATTTTATTTCTGCCATGTACAGTTTTATTACAGATTGCATTAGAAAACCCATAGGAGCGTTGCTCGCTCTCCCATTGTTCCAAATAATCGCGCCTCTTTTAACTTAGCCAATCACAAATAGAGCTCGCTCTGCATTTCTTTTCCCCATATAACTCTATGAGAAGGTAGCTCACCTGCTGATTGGCTAAGCTGGACGAGCCCCTCTTCCCCCAACCAATCACAGTACTAGAATATTTCCCATAGACAGTAATAACTTTTAGGGCGCCCTTCTATCTCGCCCTTCTTTCTCCATTCAAAATAGACGCACTACATATGATTGGTGGATTCATTTCTGCCGCCTGGGCTCAACCAATCAGCTCTTTTCTGCCTTTTTACTGTATTTTGAACTGTCCCCCAATTTGTGAATTTCTAATTGGTCCATATTTTTTCATACTCTATAGTTTTAATGGGACACTGTCGCTCCTATTCTGATTGGCTGGTTTATGCCAACCAATGAGAAGAGCTTACAGAATTTGAATTACTGTATTTCCCGGTAATTTCCAATATCCAAAATCCCAATGTTGCGCCGTTCTAGATTTTTGGAAAGTGATTTTATTTATGTATTTTTTTAGTAGGTTTGAGCTCTTTTTCAGAGAATGTCTGACGCCTTTATAAAGGCGATTTTTGATTCATACTCCGCACGGACATCTTTAATGATTTCTCGCTGTTTTCCAGCCTGTCTCGAATCGGAATACATGTTAGGCGCAGTCCCTTCTGTGCCTAAGTCCCGCACTGCGCCCCACACACTGGCGAGGCACAGGGAGCTTTACACCGCATGTATGAGCGCACCTCGGCACCGACATTCATGAGGTGCAAATTTCGCTGGAAAACTGGCGGAAACGTGCACTCCAACTGGCGAGAATCATACATGTCGCCCATAGTGACTGAGTAATACTGCCACATATCATGACCACATAACCACATAGTGACTGAATAAATACCACCACACCATAACCACATATCACCACCACATAATGACTGAATAATACCACAACACCATGACTACATATCACCACCACACAGTGACTGAAGAATACCACAACACCATGACTACATATCACCACCACATAGGGACTGAATAATACCACTCTACCATAACCACATATCACCGTCACATAGTGACTCAATAATACCACAACACCATGACCATATATCACCACCACACAGTGACTGAATAATACCTCTACACCATGACCATATATCACCACCACATAGTGACTGAATACCAGCTCTTCCCAGTACCCCTGGTGCGTTGGGTACTGGGGTAATAGTGACACGGGGTTACTGTCAGCCTTGGGGTGATAAAAAACACTGCTGGCTTACACCAAGCCCGAGTGTAAGTAATGGAGAGTCATCTTCCAGATACTGCGATTACTATCACTGGAATAAAATGAAAAAAAAAAACAAAAAACCAGAAAAAAACACTTTATTTAAATAAACACTCCCTGACACCCTTCCTCGTTAATCATTGTATTAAAGAAATAGATGCAATGCTGTCCGATGTAGTCCACCGAATCCATCATAGTCCAAGAATGAAACCTGTAAAAAACCAACAACAACCCTAGTGTTATGTAGCACATTGAAAATTAAATGGATTCTGATTTGATCATTAAACCATGTCTCAGATTGTGAGTCATCACCCCCCTCTGTGTGAAAGGAATTTCTAGCCTGTGTCTGTAGATCCTCACCCCAGCATTTTGACCGTTTAATTACTGAGTTGTTTAGATAACATGGGCCCTATGTATTTATGGCCCAGGGTTGTATATGCAGCTGTCCCAGATACCTGATAAACTATGACCCCCACAAAAAACTCTTTAATTTATCTGCCCTCCAGCAGAAGCGCTTTCCGTGATTGCCCTCTAGTGGCGTTAGTTCGCAACAGCCCTCATCAGACAATCAAGTTCCCTCCTACCTCATAATTTCAACCAGTAAAAGAGTAGGCGACTTCAGGAAACTTATTAGGGCCCAAGGCCTGTTTGATTTGTGGCGCGTCAACCATCCTAAGGACAAGGAATTCACCTTCTACTCGCACCCCCATAAGACCCATTCCAGACTCGACTACTTTTTTGGGAAGGGTCCCCACGCTGCGAGCTCTATCAGGCTCTGAAATAGAAACATCCGTGGTGGATCATGCCCGGTCATGGTCGATTAATTTGGGTTCCCGTCTAGGTTGTGACTGGAGGTTAAACAAAGCCCTTCTTAAAAATCCGCTTCACAGGGATAGGCTGCGGGACGCACTGACGGCGTATTTTGACACCAATCAGGGGTCAGTGACATCAGTGGCCACCCTCTGGGAAGCCCACAAAGCGGTTTTTAGGGGCGAATGTATCGCTTAGGCTCCAAACTTAAAAGGGATACCGAGGCCAGGGGGACTTTCCCTACAGAACAATCTTAAACACTTAAACGGAAGATTGCCCCGAAACCCGACTATTCCCACCCTGAGGCGAATAGTGACGGTTAGGAATGAGCTGAAAGATATTGCCACTCGACATGTCGAGAGATTACTCCTCTACTCTAAACAACGTATTTTAAATTTATAGCAATAAAGCCCACACTATGTTGGCGCGCCAGCTCAAAGAGAGGGAGGGCCCTAATTCTATGCCCCAGGATTGCGGGGAAGGGACGGTACCCTTTTTTTACGACCCAGAGTCCATAGCCAAAATTAATTTTTCAGACTTTTTCTCCAAATTATACTCCTGCCCTCAGACTCCGGCGAATGAGGAGGTGGACGACAGTGCATCGGGACTTCCTCCAGACCTGTCCCTTGGCCAAGCTCCCTTCAGAGGCTTCTGTATCTCATGGTGCACCTGTGGGGGATGGACGAGTTGCTGGAGGTTGCTTGAAGGCCCTGCCCTCGGGTAAAGCCCCGGGCCCGGATGGCCTTCATATCAGTATTTCAGAGTCTTCTCGGGAGTCCTCGCCCCACACATGCAAAACCCTTTTTAACGCTTTTCTAAAGGGCTCCCGATCACTACATCCATGTCCACTCCTACCTCACCTTATTCACAAGGCTAAAAAAGGGACCCGCGGAAAAGCGCGAGTTATGGGGCCCATAGCCCTCCTAAATTCGGACAAAAAAATTTTCACTAAGTACTGGCCAATAGGTTGGGGATTTGGCTACCCAGCTGATCAACAAGCCAGGGTGGTTTTGTCCCTTTCGTCAGGGGGGGACAAAATAGAAGGACTATCAAATTTGATAGGGTCTTGAACGACCACTCGGAACAGGCCTCTCCTTAGCCTGGATGCAGAAAAGGCCTTTGACCGGCTGGGGGGCATTCCTATTCGAAACATTGGTGCATTTGGCTCAATGGCCTTTCTTAACTCCCATTAAGAATCTTTACTCCTCCCCCTCAGCTGCGATCAAACTACCCCATCACACCTCTCCCTCCTTTAAAAGATTTAAGAACGGAAATCTAGGCAGGGCTGCCCCTTGTCCCCCCTCCTTTTTGCTATATGCATTTGAACCTTGGCAGCGGCTATTAGAAGCCACCCTGACATAGGGGGGTTAAGGTCAAGGACAAGGATTTTAAAGCTCTCACTGTTCGCAGATGATATCTTGCTGGATTGATGATCTACATACCTCGTCCCCGCCCTGCACGCACTTTTGGAGCGGTTTGGTTCCTTGTCGGGGTATAGGTGAATACCACAAAAAACAGAGACCCTCCCATCAACCTCCCCGCTGATGTTCTTTCCTCTTTAGAAGTAACTTCCATATAAGTGGCAGACCCAATCCTTAAATATTTGGTATTTTTGTTACTGACAGATACGATCCCTTTATCAGGCAAACTTTCCCCTGCTCTTTAGGGAGCGGGAAGGCCCTCCTTCAAAATGGCACTCGCTGCCTATTTCCTTCCTCGGTAGGATCAACAGGTCAAGATGTCTGTTTTACCCCAAACTTTTATACCTTTTTGAAACCCTTTCCTGTGGCGGTCCCCCTGAGGGAGTTGAAAACTTTGCAAGCGGCCTGCCTCCAATTTTTTTTGGGCAACGGGGAGACATAGAGTGGCCAGGGACGTCCTTATGACAGGCAGGCAGGGGGGGGGCTGTCGGTTCCTAATCGATTTCATTATTACTGGGCCACGCATCTCCGCCGTATCCCTTCATGGTCACGCCTTATGCTCATTTCAAAATGGATGGAGGTGGAGAAATTGTGGTTGGCCCCTACACACCCTAATGCTTTCCTGTGGCATTCCCGACTTCTACCGGGCAGACCGGATTTGTTAGGCCCGATTAAATTCACCATCCAAATTTGGAGGCTCTGTAGGGATAGGTTCCACTGGCCTCGCGGCCTCTCCTATGGCCTCTTTTGTTGTCCCTATCTTAACCCCTAGCTCCTCAGGATACTTTGCTTGGCCAAGGTGGGGCGCGATCTCTTCCCCTTTGTAGATATAGCGAGGGCGCAGGATCGCAGGTTGCAATCCTTTGAAGCTCTTCAGAGGGACCACGGTTTGCTGCAGAGCTCTAAATTTCATTATCTCCAGATCTCTCACCTCCTTTTCTCCCTGTACGGGACTAGTACCCTCTCCCACCCGACTCCCTTTGAGTCTCTTTGCAAAGCGGTGTCTCGACAAAGGGGTTTTAAACTCCGGGATCTATTTTCCCTCTTAAATGGGCTTTCCCCCTCAGGCGAACCCGTAATCCACAGATACATGAGGAAGTGGGGGAGTATATGGGCAGGCCTATTCCCTATTCACCTGGAACACATCTGGAGGCGGCGGCCAGATCGTCAGTCTGTGTTGCCCAGAAGGAGAACTTATATAAGATTCTCCTCCTTTGGTACCACACGCCCGACATGCCCCCACAAGTGGTTTCCCCAATCCTCTCCTAACTGTTGGAGATGTTTAAGCTGCAAATGGGGACTCTTCCACATATCTTCTGGGAATGCTCCGCCTTGCAGACATACTGGTCTCAGGTTAGGGATTTACTGAGGGAGATCCTGGGAACGGAGATACCGCTTGAACCCAATGATATATTTGTTAGCGGGGCGGTCGAGAATCTCTCTAAAGATAAGGCTAGACTCTGTTACTATTCTCACAGCGGACCCGGTGCCTGATCCCAAACAGATGGAAGCAAACTGCACTCCTGGGATATCTGACTTGATTCATGGGTGAGGGAGGTGCGCCGAATGGAGCAACTGACAGCCTCTCTACATGATAGAATGGATTCTTTGATAGGACATGGTCCCTTTGGGACACATATTGGGTTTATTAACTCCCCTTGAAGTTATATGTGGAATGGGCTGCTAGGGGGCCCTTAAAGCCCCCCATCCCCTCCCCCTTCTTTCCCCTTCTTGTTTTTTCCTTTGTTCGTCTGTCTCCTGTATGTGGTCGGTTCCTGAATGTTAGTTTACATTTTTCAATACTGCTTTGTTCTTTACCCTGAGGATTAAAGATTTGTAATACTTTTTATTCTGATGAGGCAATAGCCTACGAATGTCCTCTAAGTTGGTTAGGGGTAGTTTTTTATTCTGAGCTACTGAAGGGGCAACCTTTTAGAATTTGTCCTGTGATGTTGTTTGTGTATATGAAAAATTGTAATAAACTTTCAATTGAAAAAAAAAAAAAGAGTAGGCGAAAATGAGAGAGGAGGGGAAAACCTGGACAGGTATAAGACACGAGGCCAACCTCTAGTCTGTGTTCATAGCCTGGGGTTCAATTTCTGATGAGCTGTGTTCCACATTCTTCTTTACACACCCCTTGGATCTGAAAGCAGAAACATTTGTAAGTGTGAAACCTTTCTATGCATTTATCCTTTTTATTTTTATAACTGATTGATGTGTGTGTCAGAGTCTTTGTTATCATATTCTGTTTATGTAAGCACTTTAAAATTAAAGTTATCAGTAATACGTTAAATCTTGTTGTTGCACGGATCCATTTCCTTGAAAAAGTGTATTTTCTTTTGTAGCTGCTTCAGAGCAGTGCGTTGAGCATTTTTTACGTGTTTTTTAGAATATCTGTTAGGAATCAGATTCCTTCCGGCTGATTCCTTTTTGATTATTGAAGGAAGGTGGTGGCAGCGTGTATTTTTTGGGGGCTGGAACTGTCTTGTGGTACGATTTATGCTTGATTCGCTACCTGAGTGAGAGGTGAGCGCAAGTGGAAATAAGTCTACCCCATTACAGTGGCCCCCCAGTCACGTGCTGGTGAGCGTGTACGTGACAAATTGGTGGCAGCGGTGGGATATTTTTTCTTTTTATTGCAGCATTAGTGCTGGGTTTAAGCAATTATTCCCTGTACTAAAAGACTGGCTGTATCTTTGTGAAGATTACACCAGTCTTACAAGACCTAACGCAGTGCTTACTCCTGACATACACATCAATCAGTTTCCCGTCCCCGTTTTTCTTTTCTCTCTTTTATTTCGCAATGGTTGCTTTGTGGAGATGGCATCCCTTTACAAGAAGCAATGCAAAGAATATCTCATCAGCCTATGTGAGGAGAGAGATATTAATCCGGCGGCAAAGACAAAGGTTCAGCTGATTCGTGAGCTTGTGGAGCAAGACTTGCAGCAGCTGGACGCGGCGTCAGAGAACGAAACTGACAACGCACAGGTCCAATTGACGGAATTTGCTCCTGAAATAATTTCCCTTGAGGGACACCCGCAGCGGCAGTTTTCAGGGAGGCATTGGACTCTGCTTGGCATGGCTTTGCAGCAACTTGGCGCTTATGACCCTAATGTGGCGCCTACAACTTATCCTGCAATACCAACAGGCAGGGTGAGGAACGTCAGGCCGTGGAAGAGAGCATGAGGCGGCTGACGGTCAAGCTAGCGAGGTGGGGGGGGGGGGGGGGTGAGCGGGAGGCGGGCTGAGCGTCAAGCAGCGGAGGAGAGGCGGTCGGAGTAGTGCAAGCAGCGAGGAGAGGCGGCCGCTCGAGCGTCAAGCTGGATAAGGGTATCATCATGCTACGCTGGCCACAACTTGGATCGGGTGAGGCTTTGCAACGGCCTCATTACAAGGATACAATCCTTTGAAACCCCGACTAGAACACTTTCCTGTGATGGGAAAGATTGGGGACTTAGATGTTTTCTACGAGGATTTGAATAGACTTGCAGACAAGTATCTATATGCCCAAAGAGGAGTGGGCCCGATATCTGAACCCCAGGACTAAGGGGCAAAGCCTTAGGGGGTTTTTTGGACCTCCTACCAGGCAAGACGGGACTATGACGCCATATAGAGAGCCTCTGGGCATGAAATATCACCCTCACTCACGGAGGTGTATTGCAGGAAATTTCGGACGTTGCAGAAAGGTCCCACTGAATAGCTACGCAGATGTGGAAAGCAACTTAAGTGCCACCTGCACGCAATGGGGTAGACGGACTTCTGTTTCCAGCTTGATGCACCTGTTAGAATCTAATTGATCAAGGAGAAGACCTTCTCCATCTTTGTCTGCGATGTTAGTCAGTTTGTACTGTGACTGGAGCCCAAGAAATGCTCCAGAGACGCGGCGGACCTGGCAGACTCCTATTGTTGCCAAAAAGGATGCACAGAAGCTCGGAGAGATACAACTGAGTCCACCTGGAGGAGAGGTAAGCTGCTGGAGATCCCTTTCCTCCCTCCCCATCAGACCGTCTGGGCCCTCCCTGCTGGTTATCCTCCTGGGGCCCCAAGACCCACCTATCACAGTCACTGTCCCGCGAAATTGCTTCACCTGTTACAAAGTGGGGCATGTTCGTGCCACTTGTCCCGACTCCCGACAAGATGGGAAGAGTGCCCTATGCCTGTGAAATCTTCCCGGGGCAGGGCCCTCTATCTACCTGGTGGCTGGGGCTGAAGGGAAGAAGCAGCGCAAAATTTACTAACCTGGTGACCGGTGGGCAACAAGGTTTACTGGGCTTCAAGGACAGTGGTGCACGAGGTGACTGTGAGTGCGTCCTGATATTGGGGAACTCTGAGGACATACCTTACTGGAAAGACTCTGTCCTGACTGGATTTGGACGGGTTTCAGCTCTGCTTTCCCCATGGCGGGAATATCTGGATTGGGGGGTGAGGCAGAGGAATGAGAGAAGTGGGGAATCTCTGACTCTATTCAGCCATTGTTTTTTTAGGTACGTTTTTGCGGGGAGATGGTGATTAATTATGGCCCTATGTTGTCCCCCCACTGGATGCCACCCTGATATGTGGTTACCAAAGGACCAGTGCACACAAATACAGGTGAATCGCCCTGTTGTGGATGAGGACTGTTCGCCGTTGGTGCACCCACTGAACAATTGTACCACGCTGTGGGTATGTGAATGTAAATGATGATAACAGTTTTTTTGTTGCAGATATACTCCGGAGTCAAACTGTTTGTAAGCCTCAGACCTGTGTACATGCTTCTCTCTCACAATAGCATCTCTCTACTGTGGAGGGGTCACACGCTGCAGAGCCAGCACAGAGAAGCCCAAGGATCTGCTGCTGACCCCCTCTGCAAGTGATGTGGCAACCTGATAGCTATGGCATTCAGGCAGCACTATGTCTGATCTACAGCTTAGATAAGTAAGGGGGACTGGCAGATAATCCCTCCCTGAGTCCAGCAAACGAAAGGGTGTACTGGGTGCAGGGACAACCCCTGTACACAGAGACTGTGGCTGGATGCCACACCATCTGTGGGGACATTCTGAGAAGCTCGAGCTGGGCGGTTCCATACCCATTAGGGAACAACTATTGCAAGTTCGCTTCATGTGATTCCTTTGCAGGGGACATTGGGCGTACACACAAACCTATGGGCTCGGCTAATTCATAATTTTTAGTTGGCCAAATTATGGGGACTGACATAGCCAACTACTGTCGTTCATGCATGGTCTGACCAGCGGGTAAGGTTGGAAGGCGGGATTGCTTCCAAGGCCCCATTGATCCCCTTAACCTCATCATCGATGAGCCTTTCAAAAGAGTGGAGGTGGATATCATTAGGTCTTGCTTGCCATCCCAGCAAGGTCTGGGAAGCGCTTATTCTGACAGTAGTTGACTATGCCACCGATTAATCCAGGGCTGTGGCATGTACCTCTTTACAGGCAGACAAGGTTGCTGATGCCCTGTTACTTGTGTTTTCAGTGTTGGGTTTCCTCGGGAGATGTTATCTGACCAGGGGACTCAGTTTATGTCCAACTAATGCAGAGCCTCTGCAAGAAAAAGATTATGCAGGTGCAGCACCACATACCTGCCGCACTCCCTATCACCACACAGGACCAATA
Source organism: Phyllomedusa bahiana (assembly GCA_025379985.1). Lineage (NCBI taxonomy): Eukaryota > Metazoa > Chordata > Amphibia > Anura > Hylidae > Phyllomedusa > Phyllomedusa bahiana. Next base: position 43,570 of record JAODAL010023154.1, read on the forward strand.
CAGTTGTGTGAGCGTTTTTAATGGGACATTAAAGCAGATGCTCGAATGTAGTGGAGACCCAGGGCGAGATAGGAGGGTTTATCTACCCCATCTGCTGTTTGCCTATCGGGAGGTGCACAAGGCTTCAAACAGGGTTATCCCCATTTGAACTACTGTATGCGTTTGAAGAGTAAGGGATGGCCTCCTGGAATTTGATTAAGAGAGAGTCCTGGGGAGGGTAAGTGGAGACCCAGAAGTCTCTTGTGGTGGAGTTACGTCATAAAACTCAGGGACAAGATGAGGACTCTTAGCAGTGTTGTTACATGACAACCTTACACAAACCAGGCAAGCAGAAAGACTATTGTATGAACGTAATGCCCGAAGATCGTGAATGAAGTATGGCAGGAGGGTTGGGTACTGTCCCCATGCTGGCTGAATAAGTTACAGGCTGCATGGAAGGCCCCCTACACGGTGATAAAAGTACTCAATGATGTTATACTATGTAGGTCCTGGCTGACAAGCGACAGAGGGTGTTACATGTCATTATGTTAAAGGCACACCAACTCCAGGGAGCCTGTGTCTGCCTTGTGTGCAGAATGCCCGAGGAGGGGGAGATAGGATGTCTAGTAGATCTCTTGGCCGAAAAACACAGGGAACACTGACACACTTGAGGCAGGCACAATTTAACCATCAGTTAACCCACACGCAGAGGTTCCTGAGCTTCTAACAGGTAATGATGGCCTATCAGGATACCTTTACAGGTAGGCAGGGATGAAACTCAGTTAGCCAATCCTCCATGTGGACACTGACACTCATTCCCCCATTAGGCATACTGCTTATCGGGTTTTAGCAGAGGTGAAAGGCAACTGATGGGGCATATCAGAAGTGATGTTGGCCTTAGGCGGTGCATACTAAAATCCCAGTGTGCCTGGGCCTCACCAGTGGTTCTGTACCAAAGAAGGATTCGAACGACAAGGGTTTCTGTTCTGGATTATAGGAGTTAAATTCCATCTCTGTACTTTGATGGCCTATCCCATGCCCAGGTTAGTTGGAGTGTTAGCTCAGCTGGCTGGTGACTACTACCTCCTCACCATCATGGACCTGTGCAGGGGATATTGGCAGATCCCCCTGACAATATGGAAGCTAGGACTAAGGTCAGACACATTATCATCCACATTTGGGCGTATGAATTTTTTAGTCTTGCCCTTCGGTATGAAAAATGCCCCTGCCACATTTCAGCGCCTGGTCTAACTCAGAGTTGAGGGTTTTGATGGGTTCGCTGTTGCATATCTGGATGATATACGCCATTTTTAGCAATTCCTGGGAGGGAGGCAACCTTATCACATCTGTCCCAAGTCCTAGAGAGGCACAAATCTGCAGGTCTGATCATTAAGCCAGGGAGAGTGTCAGCGATAGCCATGGCCGAGGGTACAATATTGGGACCACACGTGTGGGGGGTGGAATGCTAAGGCCTGACCAGGAACCAAGACTGAGGCGGATATAGCCTGGCCCATCCAAATCTAAAACACAGGTGATCGTCCTTTTAGGTACAGCTGGCTACTACAGGAAGGTTTGTGCTGCCAAACTACAGTGCCTGGCCAAGCCCCTAACTGGACTCACCAAGAAAAATACTTCCCCAAATTGTATCTTGGTCCCCCCAATGTTGAGCCAGGGCCTTACCGCACTAAAGGCTTGCCTTGAGCAAGCTCCACCTGTCCTCAGGATCCGGACTTCTCCCGTAGGTTTTCCGTGGTCCAAACCTGTCGCCAGCACTTATGGGACTAGGGGCGGTCTCAGTCAGGTGTGACCAACAAAGCGGGGAGGAGCACCAGTCTGTACTGAGCAGGAAGGCTCTGCCAAGGGAGGTCTCCTATGCTCTACAATGGTGAGAAGGAGTGTTTGGCATCTGCTGTGTGGGCCCGAAAGATACTACAACCCTACCTTTATGGACGCTTCTTTTCGGTGTGTCACCGACCAAACCCGCTCAAGCTGGCTCCACAGAGTGGCTGGCGACAATGGTAAGATGACTCAGGTGGAAGCTGGGTGCTGCAGCAATATGTTTTTACGTAACAGCATTAATAGGGAATTGAACATGCGTTAATGCAGATGGTCTATCTCGCCAGGGGAAAACGGTTTTTTTTTATCGGAGGCGGGGCTCAGGGGATGGAGGTGAGACAGTTACCCCCACGCCAAACTCCAAAAGGGGGGGGGTGTTATGTAGCACATTGAAAATAAATGGATTATGATTTAATCATTAAACCATGTCTCAGATTGTGAGTCATCACCCCCCCTTGTGTGAAAGGAATTCTTGCCTGTGTCTGTAGATACTCAACCCAGCATTTTGACCGTTGAATTACTGAGTTGTTTAGATTAACAATGGGCCTCCTATGTATTTATGGCCCAGGGTTGTATATGCAAGCTGTGCTGATACTGATAAACTATGACCCCCCACAAATATACTCTTTAATTTATCTGCCCTCCCTCCAGCAGTAGCGCAGGTCAGTGATTGCCCTTTGTGAGTTAGTTTCGCAACAGCCCTAATCAGACAATCAAGTTCCCTCCTACCTCCTTAATTTCAACCAGTTAAAGTGTAGGCGGAAAATGTGCGTAGGAGGGGAAACCTGGGACAGGTATAAGACTCGAGGGCCAACTTAGTCTGTGTTCCATAGCCTTGGGGTTCAATTTCTGATTGTGCATGTGTTCCATATTCGTCTTTCAACCCCTTGGATCTGAAAAGCTGAAACATCTGTAAGTGTGAAACCTTTTATGCATTTATCTTTTTATTTTTATAACTGATTGATGTGTGGTTATAGTCGTTGTTATCATATACTCTGTTTATGTAGAACTGAAAATCATTTCAAATTAAGTTATCAGTAATACGTTAAATTTGTTGTTGGCACGGATCCATTTCCTTGAGGAGTGTATTTTTATTTTTGTAGTGCTACAGAGCAGTGAGGTATCATTTTTCTTACCGTGTTTTTTAGAATATCTGTTAGGAATCAGTTTCCTTCTGGCTGATTCCTTTGTGGAATTTATTGAAGGAAGGTGGTTGGGCAGGTGTATTTTGGGGGGGCTGGAACTGTCTTGTGGGTACGATTTATGCTTGATTCCTACTGAGTGAGAGTGTGAGCGCAAGTGGAGTAAGTCTACCCCATGTACTGTGGCCCCAGGTACGTGCTGGTAGAGCAGTTGTACGTAGCACCTTCACTACCGGCGATGCTGAATAGCCTATTCAGTGCCCGAGAAAGATGGATGACATCCCCATAGCAAGCGTCCAGGAAAGCTGGGTGTCTGCTGTTCAGGATGGGTGTTACCCAGATTTCTGGGATGCTAAATAGCCTTTTCAGTGCCTTGGAAAGCTGGGTGACATCCCCAAAGCAGCAGCCCAGGAAAAGATGAGTGGCGACATCCGCCTCTGCAGGCACCGAACTTATCCTGGAACGCCTGCTGTGGAAATGGTGTTATTCAGCATGCAGGGAAAGTTGGGTGACATGGTTTCACAGTTAGGCCTCCAAAAAGCTGATCTGCCTAGCCCATCCAGCATGTGGGAAAGCTGGTAGGCCTGGGGAGTGGAAGGGAAATAGTGTGTGTGGGTGGGGAGGATCAGGGAGGGAAGGAGAGTTGTGTGGAGAAGGGGTCACTGAGAGGGGGGGTCAACTAGGGAAGGGAAGTTTAGGGAGGGATGATAGATTGAGGTCAGGGGGTCAAAGAGAGGTACAGGAGGAGAGAGGGGGGGCAAAGTTGGGGACAGGGATGGAGGGGGGGCCGAGTTGGGAGGATAGAGAAGGGGGGGCTGAGTTGGGGGGACAGGTAGGGAGCGAGGGCCAAGTTGGAGGGCAGGGAAGGAGTGAACTGCACAGTGCAGTCCACAGGATTCAGGGAACATGCCCTAGATCCCCGGGAGTCCGGACACCCGCGAAAATGGGGATTCCTCGCTGCTGTCCCAGGACAGCTGGTTATCGGTACCAAATCGGGTTTGTCCCACCCAAATCAGGACGGTTGGAAGGTATGCACTCAGCTATCTGTCACTGTCGATGCCACGGCCCTTGTTCTGTACCGCATGCATGGCCATGCATACCTGTCTCTGTGCACGCCACAATCACTTATGTGGCCCCCAAGACGTGCCTGTTTCTGTCCCTTTCCTTTCTACTTGCTTCTGTGTTCCTGTTGCTACTCACCTGTCCTCATTTCTGTTCCTAACTGGGTCTGCACATGCTCCCTGGAGCATGCACAAGCTTGCTGGTCTGGATTTAAAAAGACAGAGTCCCAATTACCTATCCAATGACCTACGACCTCCTGTGATTTAAGGAACTTCCAGCTACAGTTCATTGAGAGAACCAACATGTGACATGTGCCAAAATTTTAATAAGTTTGGTCCTTGTTTGCTCTAAAGAATCCATAGACTTTGATACAGCAGTAACACTGTGACTGGGGAGAGGCAGTGTTTGTTCTGTGAATGCTGGTGAGTGGTGTGCGGGGGTGACTGAGAACTTATTCAAAGGGTGGTGGCAGTGTGTAATGTGGGGTGCGTGGAAAGTGTTGGGGTATGAATTATGCTCAATTTGCAATCTGAGTGGAAGATGAGGGCAATATTGAGTGAGAAGAGATGGATCAAAAGGGTTTTACCACAATGGTATTTCATGTCTGGTTTGTCCAGCTTCAGCATTCAGTGTGTTCAAACTATATGATTTGTTTCAACTGCATATCATGTGACTCAGCAGGCTTCACATCAGCATGCCTTTCCCTACAGTGTACTCACTCTAGTCACATAGAGGTGTGTTTATGTAAAAATCTGTGAGTAGCTGCAATGCAGCTTAGTAGTTAGCACTTCTGCCTTTCAGCATGGGGGTCCTAAGTACAAATCCTTGCAGGAGCCAAAGATGTGTATTTTATTTTTTTTTTTTGTCGCAATGCACAAACTTGATTAAGGTTTCTTTTTTATTTTATTTATTTGCCCTGTTTGACTAATTACTAAGGAGGACAGAGGATGGGAGTAGAATTATCGCACTTGGGGTTGAACACTCGCTCAGAAGTGAGTGTGTGCGATTATTAAGGAGTACAGAGGACGGGAGTAGAATGACAGCACCTGGGGCTGAACACTTGCTCAGCAGTGAAGCGTCTGTTGATTCTAAGGAGTACAGAGGACGGAGTAGAATGACAGCACCTGGGTTGAACACATTGCCTCAGAGTGAGTGTGTTGATCACTAAGGAGTACGGAGGACAGGAGTAGAATGGAAGCACCTGGGGTTGAACACTCGCTCAGCAGTGAGTGTGTGTGATCACTAAGGAGTACGGAGGACAGGAGTAGAATGGAAGCAACTGGGGTTGAACATTCGCTGAGCAGTGAGAGTATGTAATTACTAAGCAGAGAAGAGTCTGACAGTAGCTGGCTGAGAGGAGAGGTGATGTCTGAGCATGTGCGGCCATTACTGAGGAGCTCTCGTCAATGGTCGTATCCCCTGGAGATGAGCTATACACTATGGATCACTAAGGGAGCAGCTAAAACAAAAATGGTGCAGAACTCTTAATAATGATGAATGGTGAAAATGCTTATTATTAATTGAAAAGTTTCCCATATCAGTTTTAATATGTGGTAAAACTTCTTTAACCCCCTTGTAGTTACACCTACGTCACGTACCAGTAAGTGTGTAAATGACATAGAGCTATTTGTGATATTATTCACTATGATCACTTCATTTATAGCAGGGAAATGTACTGCTGCCACAGTTGTAAAGGTTTTGGTGTTGGTGTGCAGTGTTGTTTCCATTGACCACCCCCCATGCTGCACATTTGGATGAGGATTTGGTACTGGTGTACAGTGTTCTTTCCATGATACCTCCTCCACTATGCTGCACAGTTGAATGAGGTTTTGGTTTTGGTGTACAGTGTTCTTTCCATGATGTCCCCCTCATGCTGCACATTTGAATATGGTTTTGGTGTTGGTGTGCAGTTTTTCTCCATGATGTCCCCCTCCACCAGGCTGCACATTTAAATATGGTTTTGGTGTTGGTGTGCAGTGTTCTTTCCATGACGTCTCCCTCATGCTGCACATCTGAATATGGTTTTAGCGTTGGTGTGCAGTGCTTTTTACCTTCATACAGTTTTTGCTCTGAAGTACCACTTTTGTCTCATCTGTGTCAGGGCTGGGCTGTGCTCAGGCTCTCGGGATCTGCAGGCTGCAGCAGCTGAAAGCAACGATCCCAATCCACCCTGAAAACAATGCTGCTGACAACTCTGTGAGTGACAGGGGCCCATCCACACCTGACAGGGGGCGAGTTGCACCAGCCCAATGGAGGACCCGAGGCCGGCTCCAAATCAGCCGCAGGGGCGGTATCCCGGGAATCCATTAAACCTCCCTAAGTCTGGGTGCTGTGCCTGTGATATTCCGGGCTACCTCGTGTTTCTTGTTCAGATATCGTGGTTTTGCTTACTGTGTACCTGACCTCGGCTTGTTTCTCCTGACCCCGGCTATGTCTCCTGATTTTTGTGCTTCGCTCCGTTGGCCTTGACCTCGGCTTGTTTACCGTTTATCCAGCTCTGGTATACTGATTTGTGCTTTCCGCGTCCTATTTGAAATGACCGACATGTTTTGACTTTTTTCCTTCCTCCTGACAGCCCCAGCACTTAGCAGAGCAGGGACTGTCGGCCAGCTTGCCGTCTGCTGCCTAGGTCAGCACGACAGTAGGCAGGGACAGTGGGCTGGGTTCCTTAGGGCTCACTGCACCTCTTGATGTTGACATTATCACTGGCCGAAAACCGTTACTGCTCTACACCACTATGGACCGCCATGACAGCTCTGGTAGTGCAGATGCAGGTCTAACCCAGCTAGTTCCAGGATCTGGCGCTGAGGGAAGAATCAACAGGAGGCTACCCCAAGTCAGAGGGTCCCTGCTTACCTTCCCTCCTGTGGAATCCCCTATCCAATTGCCTGACAGGTTCGCAGGTAACAGGAGGGCCTTTGTGGCATTTAGAGAGTTTGTCGCCTGTATTTTAGGCACCGCCCACTACCTCAGGGAATGAGGTATAAACGGGTGGGAATTGTTATGTCCTTACTGCAGGGTCCCCGCCAGGAGTTGGCTATTTCGTTAACACATGACTCACCTGAACTGTCTGTCTGTGGACAGGTTCTTTGCCGCTTAGGGTACTCTTAATGACCAATAGGGAAACTGGTGGCCGATGGCTCAGTCTGACCACATTGGAGGCAGGGAGAAGACTGTGGAGGAGTTTTGCCCGAATTCGTCGCTGGTGGCGTTTCCGTCTGGGAGGAACGACCGCAGCTCTCATATCCAGTTTTAGGATTAGGGTTAGCTGACTCATGGTGAAGGAATTTTATTGGTGGCTTACCCTACCCCTGGTACTTTAGATGAGCCATGGCACTGGCCGTTCAGTCTGGACAGACGTTTTAGGGGGAGAGACGGCAGAAAAGTTTTCCCCTTCCGTGGTCCACACCATGGTCCACCCCTAAACCCGTTTGTTTTTCTCCGACGAAACCCAGAGGAGTCCATGCAAGTAGGGGCCTTTTCTGTCACTGCGTCTAGTGACCTCAGGACTACTCGTCGCATCCAGGGATTGTGATTTACTGTGAGAAAGATGAGCACATTGAATTTGGAATGCTCCAAATGAAGACCAGGTCGGAAAGACTCAACGCCTAGGTGGTCAGCAGGAGGATCACCTATGCGAGCAGTATTTCCCAATGGTATCTAATAAGTTTGCTGCTACCAGTTAAAATTTTCATACTGTGTCGCAGTCCGGGTTCTGGAGTGCGTTAGTGGATTCTGATCAGCTTCTAATTATTGGTTTGATGCATCTTCGCCAACCTCTGGACCTACCTTTAGACAGCTATCTTGATTTTGCTGCGGCTGTGGCTATTGACTCCACGCCCCACTAACTCGGGGCAAACAATCCAATATTGTACCCCTGAGCTGGAGATGGTGGTCGGATCCATACTTATTGAAAAAGTGTAATTCTATTCGTCAATGAGGGGCTGCCGCTGATGTGGTTTTGGGCTGCCCCTGGCTCAGAAATCATAAATCCAGTTTTGACTGGAATTCAGGAAATTAGTCGTGGGGACAACGGTGGTGTTGGCAGATGTCTCCTTCACCATGCAGGGCAATACGGATGTGCAGCTGATGCGCTATCTGGAAGCGGTGGTGCCATCGTTGAAGCCCTATGCGGCATCTTGTGAAGTCCGATGCTCGGGCCTAAGATCCCATAACTCGTCTCTTGGGAACTATGCCCTCCACCTTACCGGAACGTCCTAATGAGTGGTTCAGGAGTGGTTAACCCCAGTGGCTTACAGCAGAAATCACCCTCTTCCTCTCTTATACATAAACGTGTCCCATCGTGCACTTGCGAACGAGGTATATTTAACCTGTGACTCCGCCCTCTAGGCCTCCTTCTCCAGTTCGCAAGAGGGGAGTTAAAAATGAAGTCGCCCGTAGTTTAGATTCGCATAAGGCCCAAAGGTCACTGCAGTACTTGGTCCATTGGAAGGGGTATGGTGCTGAGGAGAGATCATGGGTTCCGGCGAGACCTACCCATGCTGATCGCCTAGTGAGGGAATTCCCATGAGTCATCACCCAAACAAACCCAGACCCAGGAAGGGGTCCGTGGCCACTCCTAAAAGGGGGGCGGGTACTGGTCAGGGCTAGGCTGGTGCTCAGGCTGCAGAGATCAAACAGGCGCAGCAGCTGATGTGCGCTCCCCTCCCTATACTCTTGCTGCTCGAACAACTCTGTGAGTGACAGGGGCCCAGCAACATCCTGACAGGGGGCGATGCACCAGCCAAAGGGAGACCACCGAGGCCGCTCCCAATTCAGCTGCAGGGCGGTAATCCATCGAATCCCATTTAAACCTCCCATGAAGGCTGACTGCTGCTCCTGTGTAATTCCTGGCTAACATTGTGGTTTCTTTTCTTTTTTTGTTATTTTGCAACCAGTATACCTGACCTCCCCGGCCTGTTCTCCTGACCCCCGCTTGTCTCCTGGATTTTTTGTACCTCGCTCCCGGTTCGTGTTTGACCTCGCTTGTTACGTTTATCCCTCTGTTTCTGATGTTGTGTCTTTGGGCGTTTCTATACCTATTTATATTACCCGGACTGTCCTGACTAATCTACTTCTCACGCCACCAAACACTTAGCAGAGCACGGACTGTCGCCCAGTTGCCGTCTGCCGCCTAGGGCAGCACGTCAAGTAGGCAGGGACAGTGGGATGGGTTCCAGTTAGGGATCACTGCACCTCCCTTGACGTGACAATCTGTTCATACAACATTTTCCAGAAGCATCACAGGACATTGGTAGTCTCAGGTGAACTTGAGATGGTCCACCATGTTTTTTGGCCAGCAGTGGCTTCCTTCATGGCATCCTTCCATCAATACTATTCTTCTATGTTTTCATGAGGGACACATAGATAGAGGGTTCTGCAGGTTGTAGGCTCTTCTGTTGTTCTTTTGCGGTTTCCCTTGAGGTCTTTCTTGTCTCTGTCAGGATTTCCTGTTGTGGTCTTAGGGCATGTCCCCACTGCACAGGTTTTCGGCCGGTTTTTTCAGGCCGGTTTGGTTTTGCGGTTTTCAGACCGTCTGAATAACCTCCGAAAAAGCTGAACGGGCCTATGGAAAACCCGAGCAGACAGTCCCCCCACGCACGGGTTTTTTTCCCCGAGCTGTTTTTGTCGCTGGCGGTTTCCGGCGACAAAACATTGTACCTGCCACAATCCATCTGTCCGTTTTCGCGGACAGAACATGTGCATGTCAATGACATGGTGGAGGGCTGTTCTCCGCTCATCGCGGAGAAAAGCCCGCCCCCTCCCCCCGCGGCCGGTGAGGGACAGCCGCAAAACAAGGACACATACCAGGCCGGCCAAACCGGCCGGTATTTGTCCTGTGCCGTGTGAACGGCCCCTTAGAGTGATCTTATCAGGAATCTTTCTTGAGAAGAACAGATTTGTCAGTGAACAGGCTCCATGTGTCAATCTTATCTCCTTACCTGAGACACCTCGTTCCAATTAGCTTTTGAAGCAGTCACTAATACAAATATTTACTTACCTTTTTCCCTTGCACTATGGATGTTTACTCAATGTTCTCAATAAAAGCCATGAACAGTACAAAGTGTCACTGCATTATTAGTTACATTGTGTTTGTCCATAATTGTGACTTACATGCAACTAGATCCAAATTTTATGGAAAATCAAGGCAGAAATCCTGTAAATTCCAAAGGATCCACTTAGTGTTTTTTTGTGACTAAATGTGATGGTAATCTGTTGCATTTAGGCAGCACCAGTCATTGTTCTTGTATAGTGGTATTATTAAATGACTTTATGTCCTATTAACTGTTATTACATTATTATATGTAGATTTGAGTTTTGTTTCTAGCCAATTGTTTGAAGTTGGGGGTTCGTCCGGGACATCATTTATGAATACAGATTCCCCAATACACAACTTGACTTTGGGGGAATACAGCTATTGAACCCAAGACTGGCCATACCTACCACTGCTCTTCTAGGATGAAAAGTAGAGAATATTTGCTAAAACTGCTGCAACACAAAGGCGATTTTTCAGGGTATGTTCACATAGCGCATTTTTCTGCGGGGAAACATCCACGTGCAACCTGCATCTCATTGATTTCAATGGAAATCCGGATAATTCTCTTTTCAGACATATTTTACTATATGCAGATATCATGTGGAATATGGAGCTGGCTACTTCTTCATGCATTTCCACCCAAGTTTCACGCGCTGTAAAGATGTCTTTATTTTGATTTGGATTCCACCAAGATTTTTCAGCACAGAAAAATACACCATGTAAACATACCCATAGGGGGGAGGTTCTCACGTGGTCATTTTCCTATGCTAAAAATCAGAGGTGGAATCCTCGGAAGAATAACGAGACAGCAGCTGAGATTTCTGCCAAGGGCTTCATCTTTCGGAGGTGGTTTTCGCTTCTGATTAGGACCCGGCTTAGCCCCATTTCAGTATTGCTAATCTGCATCACACCTGCTAGACATGGAATCCGAGCAGAATGCACTGCAAAGAACATGCAAGTCCATTCTTTTTTTTCCCATGCATTAGAAATCCATCATATGGAAAATCCCTGCTGTAGTGTACACGGTGCTGAATGTGACTAATGATTTTCATAATGATTTTTAAACGTGAATGGGGAGCAGATCTTACAAATTCCATTAAACAGAGCCTCAGGCCGTCTTCACATCTGTGTCAGAGCTTTAGTTAGGAACCTAAATCTCAGAGGTGAAACCAGACCTGCTCTACAATCGACAAACCAAAAGATGCCTGAGGGCTCCATGAATCAAAGGGTCTGTGGATTTCGTTTTAAGGGGTCGTTATTCTAGAGAAAAAAAAAAGTGCACGTGTTGGCTATTTTCCGCATTCTGACAAACAAAAAAAGCAAATGTGAAATAAGCCTTAGGGTGAATGATGCGCACTTGCTCCTTTATTTTTAACCACTGCAGGCTCCCTTTTCACATTAAAAACCGCTGCCTGCCCACATCTCTAACGTATAGACCACTGCTCTGGGTCTCTCCTCACATATAGAATGACGCTATGGCCTCTTATTCAAAAAAGGCTACTGATTAAAGCCTCTCTTCACATAAAGACCACTTCTCATTCCCTCTCCTCACATATGGACTGCTTAATATTTCCCCTTCTCATATATAGATAACTGCTCTGACCCCCTACTCACATATAGACCACTGCTCTGCCCCCCTCCTCTCTCATATGAAACCCCCACTTCCTCTGGCCCCCTTTCATCACTTTTAAAAAAACTGTTCCCCCCTTTCCCTTCATAAACTGCAGCTTCAGTCTCCTCTTCAAAAGACTGCTGCTTAAACCCCTTCTTCACATATAGACCACTTCTCATGATCCCTCCTCCCATATAGACTGCTGCATATTTCCCCTCCTCACATATATATCACTACTCTGCCCCTTCCTCACCTATATACCATTGCTCTGAACCCCTCCTCTCTTAGATATAAATCAATACTCTGTCCCACTTATCATATATAGACCGCTGCTCTACCTCCCCTCCTCACATATAGACTGCATCCCTAGCAGTCTCCAAAAAAGACTGCTGCTGAAACCTTCTCACATATAGACCATTCTCAGATCCCCCTCCCAAAGACCTTTTGAAATTTCCCATATATGAGGAGGGAATATTAGGAGCAACAGTGGTCTCTAAAAATGGGGGGGCCCCAAATAGTAATCATACTGAGAGGGGAGGGTTTAGAGCAGTGGTCTATAGGTGATTTGGGAACCAAGCAGTCCTTTCCCACCTATAACACTGCCTAAACCACCCCCTCCAATATAGTCACACTCTGGTCCTTCCCACCAAAGCCCACTCTCAAACCCTCCCCTCTCAGAAATGTCCCCTTCCTGGACCCCTCATCAATATAACCCTGCCTGCCCCTCCTCACATATAGACTGCATCTCCAGAATTCTTTAAAACCTGTTTTAAAAACCTCCTCCCACAATAGCAATTTACCCTGCCCCCCCCTCCATAAACTGTTTTGAAAATTTTTCCCCCCCTCCCACATATAACATGCTCGGCCCCTCCCTATAACCACTTTCAGCCTCCTCACATAAAACTCCCTACTCGGGTTTCCCCCCTCCTCACATATGGGCCCTCTCTTTTCCTCCTCCTCACATATAGACCACGCTTCGCAGCCTCCCCCCATTAGCCCTCTTCTGCACCCCCTCACAATAGCCCCTGCTTCTGCAGCCTCCTCACATATAGTCCACTGCTTCTGCGCCTCCCCAATAAACCACGTTTTCTGCTTCCTCCTCACATATCCCCCACTGCTTCGCAGCCCCCTCACAAAACCACTGTTTCCGCCCCCCACAATAGACCACTGCTTCTGCAGCCTCCTCACATATAGACCACTGCTTCTGCAGCCTCCTCACATATAGACCACTGCTTCTGCAGCCTCCTCACATATAGACCACTGCTTCTGCAGCCTCCTCACAAAACCACGTTTCTGCATCCTCCTCCATATAGACCACTGTTTCTGATCCTCCTCACATATAACCACTGCTTCCATCCCCCACATATAACCACGTTTTCGCATCCTCCTCACATAAAACCCACTGCTTCTGCCCCAGCCCCTCACATATAGACCCCTATTGCAGAAAGCTGTCATTTTTTTTCCTTATTTCTAAAACACAACATATGTGAAAAAGTTCTTAGGGCGGAAGCAGACGGGATGGATTTGCTGCATAAATTTTCCCCAGCAAATTCACAGGTAAATCTGCAACAGATCAAGCATATTTTGGTGAAATTAACCCTTTTTTAAAAGTCAAGGGATAAAATCGCAAAAACCCCCAAAATTTACAGGGTGCAGATTTAAAAATCCCACCACAGGTCAATGGAAAATTTCCACCAGGGAAACCGGGTCTTTTTACCGTTGGGATTTCCCTTGAGAAATCTGCATCCAATCACTATTATGTGCATTTCCCCTAGCACGCCAAACTTCCACAGAAATGACATTTTTTACCTGTTGGTTGGTGTGACTGCAGTGATAAATTATCTCTGGTGTCTAAATTGGGGCGTATTTTGGTGTGGTCCTGGGGCCCCAAAACACAGATACGCGAGGACCTACCAGACACCACCTTCTTTAGAATGCCAAAACCCCCAGGAGATTCTGTGCTGAAAGAAGAATTTCCAGTTTCTGTCATTGCTCCCATGTCAGTAATGCACAGGCCCCTCTGCTCCTTCCCTTCATGTCGGTCCCACCCGAAAATGCTCAGATATCAATGGCTCAAGCCAGACACAGGGGGAGCCCGGGACAAGCAGCAAGCAGAGACAGGACTACAGGCAGTATGAATGTAGAGATCAGATGACCCCCCGCCCATTGTCAGGTGGAGATATAAGCAGATGTGGTCGCCTTCTAGGCTCAGCCTGCAGAGCTAGCACTCACCATGGATGGAGTTCGGTATAAATGCGGAGTAGTAGATCCACCGACCTTGTGTGGGGCAACGGGTGACGAGAAGCCCGCCGACCCAGAAGTGCAAGCCCTCTGCGACGCGGTGAGTGACAGCCCGGGATAAGGTCGGCTTTGTCTTTGTGTTACTTTGTGTCTGCACATCTGTAATGTTACATTGTATCAGCTTTATGGTGTTGTATATATACAGTGTATCAGCTTTATGGTGTTGTATATATACAGTGTATCAATAGCGGGAGGAGGGAGATGACACTGGCTATAGCACTGCCGTCAGGGACATCTCTAACCCAACAGCAGAGTTACCAGGGGGACATCACCTCATATATAGACAGCCCTCTCTGGGGTCCCCTCATGTATAGACAGCCCTCTCTGGGGTCCCCTCATATATAGACAGTCCGCTCTGGGGTCCTCTCTGGGGTCTCCTCATATATAGACAGCCCTCTCTGGGGTCCCCTCATGTATAGACAGTCCTCTCTGGGGTCCCATCATATATAGACAGTCCCTCTGGGTTCCTCCTATTTTAGACAGCCCCTCTCGGGGGTGTCCTAAATATATAGACAGTCCTCTCTGGGGTCTCCTCATATATAGACAGTCCACTCTGGGGTCTCCTCATATATAGACAGTCCTCTCTGGTGTCTCCTCATATATAGACAGTCCTCTCTGGGGTCTCCTCCTATATAGACAGTCCACTCTGGGGTGTCCTCATATATAGACAGTCCCCTCTGGTGTCTCCTCATATATAGAAAGTCCTCTCTGGGGTCCCCTCATATATAGACAGTCCCTCTAAGGGTGTCCCTTATAATAGACAGCCCACTCTGGTGTCCTCATATTTTGACAGTCCTCTCTGGGGTGTCCTCATATATAGACAGTCCTTTTCCTGTGTGTCTCCTATATAACAGTCCTCTCTGGGGTGTCCTCCTATATAGACAGTCCTCTCTGGGGTCCCCTCATATATAGACAGACCGCTCTGGTGTCTCCTCATATATAGACAGTCCTCTCTGGGGTCACCTCCTATATAGACAGTCCTCTCTGGGGTCCCCTCATATATAGACAGTCCTCTCTGGGGTCCCCTCATATATAGACAGTCCTCTCTGGGCTCCCCTCATATATAGACAGTCCTCTCTGGGGTGTCTCCTCCTATATAGACAGTCCTCTCTGGGGTCCCATCATATATAGACAGTCCTCTCTGGGGTCTCCTCATATATAGACAGTCCTCTCTGGGGTCCCCTCATATATAGATAGCCCTCTCTGGGGTCTCCTCATATATAGACAGTCCTCTCTGGGATCTCCTCCTATATAGACAGTCCTGTCTGGGGTCCCCTCATATATAGATAGTCCTCTCTGGGGTCCCCTCCTATATAGACGGTCCTCTCTGGGGTCCCCTCCTGTATAGACGGTCCTCTCTGGGGTCCCCTCCTGTATAGACGGTCCTCTCTGGGGTCCCCTCCTGTATAGACGGTCCTCTCTGGGGTCCCCACGTGTATAGACGGTCCTCTCTGGGGTCTCCTCATATATAGACAGTCCTCTCTGGGGTCTCCTCATATATAGACAGTCCTGCCTGGGATGAAACGGAGCCCTACGTAGTCGCCTACCTTCTCCACCCATTGTCCCAGCCCTGCCCCCACGGATCTATATCATGACGCGGGAAGTTCTGAGGACTTGTTGCTCTTCCAACCTGATGGACTTGAGACCTGTCCAACCTATCTGATGTCCTTCAAACAACTTGTTACTTACATCTTTGCATCTAAAAAAATCTCAAAACATTTTTAAAAATAACTTTACTTTATTGCATTTTTTCCATTTTTTTCACTCTTTTACATTGCGTCTTCAGGTAAAAGCCGTGTTTCTGGAGCAATCCGGGGTCAATGCCGCAGAGTTTAAGGCTGTGTCATACAAGACTCAATGTGTGGCTGGAACTAACTACTTTGTCAAGGTAAGTGATCGACTAATGTGCGACGGGGTTCGTTAGTCTATATGATCCTATGGTGAGGGGAAGGGGAACAGTGATGATCAGCATCATCCAATGTCAAGGTAAGTGATCGACTAATGTGCAATGTATGATCATAAGATGAGGGGGAAGGGGAAGAGAGATGATAAGCATCATCCAAAGACAAGTGAAGTGATCGACTAATGTGCAATGTTTGATCCTATGGTGAGGGGGAAGGGGAACAGTGATGATCAGCATCATCCAATGTCAAGGTAAGGGATCGACCAATGTGCAATGTATGATCTTATGGTGAGGGGGAAGGGGAACAGTGATGATCAGCATCATCCAATGCAGCTTCATCCAGACTGTGCACCAGGCAGAGAGCTGGATACTTTCTCCTATGTAATGTGTCCCTCTGTCTCTCCTCAGGTCTCGCTTGGTGGGGATCATTACTGTCATGTACGTATATACGAGGCTCTACGTCATACTAAGCAGCCACCAAGGCTGGATGGGTTCCAGGTGGACAAGACCAAGGCAGATGTTCTCACTCATTTTTAGAAGATGAATCCAACACTAAATATAGTAAATGGGGAAAACCACACAACTCCCGCTCGACCCTACAGATATTCGGAAATGACCAGCATTGTCTTTAGAGTATAAGTGTCCACTTTTGTCTATGAAAGAATAAAGAACATTCATGTGTAAGCCCATTAAGTGACTCCGGGTCAGTTCTGTATCGATGTGTTACATGTTGGACATCAGTTCTATATGGGTGATGAATAGCGTTGCTCTTCAGATTGGGGTCACAGTCAAATGCCCTGGAGTTTATTATTTTAAAAAAAATCAACCCAAAAAATTGACCAAAACCTTAAATTAGGGACAGGATTGTATTAGGAAGTTAATTTACAAGTCTAGCCCAGTGATGCTCCAATTTTGGCCTAACGTCCAGTCTGATGTCCTGTAGACCCAATTTTATGGTCACTGGAAGTGATGTCAGATGGGGCGTTGGACCAGAAATTGAGTTGATAGACCACCATGTCAACCCCTTAAACAGACCTGCACATTTTGGCAAGACGTGTGGGCTAGACCATCCGGTCTGATGTCACTTCCTGTAGGCCCAATGTTATGGTCACTGGAGGTGGTTGCAGATGGGGCATTGGACCTGAAATTGGGTTGACAGACCACAATGTTTAACCCATGTTAAACAGACCTGTACATTTTGGCAAGATGTGTGGGCTTGACCATCCGATCTGATGTCACTTCCTGAAGGCCCAATGTTATGGTCACTGGAAGTGGTGTCAGCTGGGGCATTAGACCAGAAATTGGGTTGCTAGACCACCATGTTTAACCCATGGTAAACAGTCTTGCACATTTTGCAAAGATGTGTGGGCTGGACCATCCTGTCTGATGTCACTTCGTGTCGGCCCCATGTTTTGGTCACTGGAAGTGGTGTCAGCTGGGGCATTAAAACCAGAAATTGGGTTGATAGACCACCATGTTAACCCCTTAAACAGACCTGCACATTTTGGCAAGATGTTTGGGCTGGACCATCCGGTCTGATGTCACTTCCTGTAGGCCCAATGTTATGGTCACTGGAAGTAGTGTCAGATGGGGCGTAGGGCCAGGAATTAGGTTGACAGACCACCATGTTTAACCCATGTTAAACAGACCTGCACATTTTGGAAAGATGTATGGGCTGGACCATCCAGGACCACCCCTAGATGGCTCGGGACCATCTCCTGGAACACCCAGATACTAGTCTAAAATGAATTGTGTTGTCTTTGTTATTAGGGGTTTACACAAGACCTGTCTCTTTGCAGGCCACCAAAAATCCTTTGCTGTGCAGGCCCGCCCTAAAACAGCCCTAACCCTGTGCCCAATTTAGGGATTATTATGCTCCGAGATAGTGATGGGGTTAGAAGAAAAATTGAAAAACAGGACGTCTCAAACTCAAATTTTTTTTTTGACCCTATTTTGGACTGAACAGGGTTCAATTCGAGCAACATTAGTGATGAACAGGGCCACTATGGAGGAAGGTGAAGGTTGCCACCCCCTGGGGCACCGGCTGCTTTAGTGATGGACACCGGACCAGAGGGTTTGTTTATATTACTCACTTCTATACTTACTCAGTCCTCATTGGGGCTCAAAATCTAAATTCCAGATTAACCTATTAGTATGTTTGTGGAGAGCGGGGAAAATGTGAGAATCCAGAAGAAACCCAGGGAAACATGGGGAGAATTTACAAAATACTTGCAGATATTTTTCTTTGTGGAATTTGAACCCAGGATCCAAGTGAAGCACAACAACAATGATAACCACTGAGCCACCTTCCTGCACTGTGCTAACCAGCAGGCCAATATGCTGCAGCAATGTCAACCACTGAGCCACCCTGCTTCACTAGGCCTAACTACTGAGCCACCGTGCTCCACTGTGTCAACGTTCTGTACTGTACTGACCACTGAGCCACCATGCTGCACTGTGCTAACCACTGAGTCATTATGCAGCACTGTGATGACCAATGAGCCACCATGCTTTATTGTCCTAACCACTGAGCCCCCATGCTGCAGTATTAAGCAATGAGCCACTATGCTTTGCTGTGCTAACCACTGAGCCACCATGCTGCTCAATGCTAACCACTGAGCCCCTGTATTTCACTGCGCTTACCATTGAGCCACCATGCTGCATTGTGCTAACTGCTGAGCCACCATGCTTTACTGTGATAACTACGGAGCCAATGTGCTGCACTGTGCTAACCACTGACCAAAAATGCTGCCATATACTAAGCACTGAGCCCCAGTATTTCACTGTGCTTACCACTAAGCCATCGTGCTGCATTGTGCTAACCACTAAGCCATCGTGCTGCATTGTGCTAACCGCTGAGCTCTCATGCTTCACTGTGCTAACTACTGAGCCACCATGCTTTATTGTGCTAACTACTGAGCCACTGTGCTGCACCGTGCTAACCACTGAGCCACTGTGAAGCAACGTGCTAACCACTGAGTCACTGTGCTGCTCCATGTTAGCTATTGTGCTGCACTGTGCCATCCACTGAGCCATTGAGAGCCACCATGCTACCTACTGAGCCATCATGCTTTTCTGACTCTATTAGGGATCAGGCACCTGGGTTTCTCAGTTGTTCTAAGTCAGGGCCACACTGCCCAGATAAATTACAGAGCTTAATTTTATACATTTTACTGCCCCTAGATGCTCGGTATGAGGACTGTGCAAGCACCACCTAAAGATGTGGCACCTCTACCCAGCGCACACATACCAGGGGTAGAGAACCTAGTCTGTCGTCCACCACGAGGAAACAGAAAACAACTCCTAGGTTCATCAGGGAACAGGCAATGATACTTCCCCTACGTGAGGCCACCAGGGACACTAGGTGGGAAAAATATTATTTTAAGATAATATCCCCCCCTGCAGTTCTACATCAGCTGTTTGATGACAGGAAGCGCGGTAGTTTTTAATCTCTACAGACAGGAAACTGCACTCTGTTTCAGAACTCTGTTAACCCAACTGTGTATGGGGCCCCGAAGCAGACGGATGTCACTGCACCTCTGCTAACCCTACTGTGTATGGGGCCCCGAAGCAGACGGATGTCACTGCACCTCTGCTAACCCAAATGTGTATGGGGCCCGGAGCAGACGGATGGGACTGCACCTCTGCTAACCCTACTGTGTATGGGCCCGGGGCAGACGATGTCACGCTCCTCTGCTAACCCTACTGTGTATGGGGCCCCAGAGCAGACGGATGTCACTGCACCTCTGCTAACCCTACTGGTTGAGCCCTGGACGGATGTCCTGCACCTCTCTAACCCATGTGTTGAGGCCCTGGACAGACGGGTT